>OZ010589.1:23003553-23118553 GCA_963932145.1 Acanthosepion lycidas | reverse complement strand
AAAATATACGCCAGAAAGTGTTGAATACACGAGAGCTGACCCGAATATAACCTTCTTACTATAAACCAGCATCAGCGGCTGTGCAAAATGAAATTATAATAATAATCTGGTTACAGGAAACCAAGAACTCACTATTCTTTGAGAGATTACCATTCATTCTGACAGACATTTAACAACTAATTTATCAGACATTGTGATTCAAGACTACAAATCAAAAAGTGTCTTCTCATAGATACTGCAGTGTTATTAGATAAAAATATATTAATTAAAGAACAATACAGAATAAATAGATTAAAATTTGAAATTCGAAATTGGGGAAAATATGGCACTTTAAAACTACCGTCATACATTTAATAAGTGGAACCCTAGCTACGACCAACAATGAGACAAAGAACTCTAGAACTCGATGTTTACAAGAGATGAAATTATTCCACTGTGTGGACCTACTCATCTTTACAAAGAAATTATAAACACTATTCAGGTTAAGTACCACTTAAACAGGAAACAGAATGTATATATTTACTATCTTAGCTGATCCTAGACCTCACGTTAGGACCTGATGGTGGATTGTACTAAAGAAGAAGAAGATGATGATAATGTTAATGATGACGTTATTCGTGCAGTTGGTGTGGTAATTTACGGAGCAGAAACATAGATGAAGAAAATTGGCATTGATTGCCAAATGGAACTGTTACAGAAAGGAAGTCTCTTAGTAACGACAAGAATAATTCAGGAAGTGATGACCTTGCTGGAACCAGTGGAAAATGTCATACCACCTACGGCTTGTCATGTGTGGCTTGCTGGACATGCCTTAATTATAAAATATTAAGATTTTATTTGGGAAAATACTAATAGATAGATAAATATTAATAATATATTTTTTTTTTTTTTTGGAATATTTGGCTTTATAGATAAACTGTAACCGTCTAGACAAAGACTATACTGTCTTAGTTCAAATGGCTTCAGGGAAATTCGACCTCCCTCGCCATGACAGCGTTTTTTCTCTTATATTTACTGGACAAAACGTTGTCAATCTAGACTGCCTAAAGAGAAATATTTTATAAGATGCAATGATATATTTGAAAGCTGAAACATCTTTGTATAAACAGATCGGGATGTGAAGGCAAACAAACCGGATGTTTAGCCATTGAAGTAACGATCCCTGCAAATGTTAATAGACGAAAATCTTGGTAAATGCAAAGACCTTGAAATGGAAAGTCAAAACATGTGGTATCTCATAAAAACTGCAATTCCTATCAAGATCCACACATCAAGAACTATTGCTAAATGATATACAAACATAGGTCACCCAACAACTTGGTGGGCAAATAAATACACTAATGGGAACTTATTTGCACGAATGGGAACTTCTCGCATTCTTATAGGAACTTCTAACATCCTCATTTGCACTAATGGGAACTTTCCAATCTCTATTTGCACTAATAAGAACTCGCATCCTTATTTACACTAAGATACTTCTTTGCACTAATAGGAACTTTTCATACCCATATTTTCACTAATGGGAACTTCTCGTATCTTTTACACTAATAGAAACTTCTCAGATGCTTCTTCGCACTAATGGGGACTTCTCATATCTTTATTAGTGCTAATGGGGACTTCTCATATCCTTATTTACACTAACAGGAGCTACTCATACTTCTTTGCATTAATGGGAAATTATCGCATCTTTATTTACCCTAATAGAAACTTCTCATATATCCGTATTTGCACTAATGGGAACTTCTTAGATACTTCTTTGCACTAATAGCAACTTCTCACATGTGATGTTTTTCTGGATCATTTTAGCATTTGATTTCAAGTGTTATACAAGTTTTCATTGAAATGTTTAAATCTAAATTTTTTAAAACTTTGTTCAACTTTTCGACAATTCTTCAGCCATCAAAATTTTATTTCTTTAACAATTTCACAAAATTTATTGTACGATGCCGTGTCATTGAAAACATTTTCATTTGGTTTTAACCCTATTTCGTATTTTTTTTTTTTTTTTTACTCCCCGCTTTTCAAACTCGTAAAATAAGCATATTGCTATCAATTATTACATGTGAACTTGCTGTCACTGGAGGTTTCTGGTTGAAAGTTGGGGACAGATCGTGAAACAAAGAAGCAGATTCCAACAACAACAACAATAATAATAATGTTATTTACAGGAATGTCTAAAACCAGGACATTACAAATATCCACGCGCATGCCCATGAAGACACATTCACGTATAATCTCCAACTACTGTTACAAATCAATTGTAAAATCCATGTTTCTCTATCTTAAGAAAATTCATTCCTTAACATGATTTTTTTCTTTTGTATAATTTGAAATTGAGAACGAAAATAAAACCAACAAATAAAAATTTGATGATCAAAAAAGAAATTTTCTCCGTTTATATTTACCAAACTTTCAGTCCCTTTGTTTTATTACTAATTGTTGTAGCATACCTACGGACGATAATGCGTATGACCCCATTGACACAAATTCGTCTTTGTGCCACATCTGACCGCGTGGTAGATATCCGGGCAGAGAGGATCCCCGGACGAAGCTATGGTCGAAGGGCAGAGTCTCGTTTTATACGGGGTCGACGGGGAATTTTTGGCCAAGTCTACGTACTCGGACACCCCACATTAAATTCGGTCTTGGGCCATATCTAACCGCGTGGGGCAGTTGATAGATATCCTGCAGTCAGAGATTCGTCTCCAGTTGTGCTGATCAAACTCTCTCCCTCTAGGCAGAGAAGATCCCCAGAGGAGTCTATGTCGAACGGTACTTTCTCGTCTCGGGAAACAGCTACCCGACCACGCTTTATACGGTGTCTAGGTGGAACTTTTGGCCGAGTCTACGTGCACGGACACCCCACATTAAATTCGGTCTTGTGCCATATCTAACCGCGTGGGGCGGTTGATAGATATCCTACAGTCGGAGATTCGTCTCCAGCTGTGCTGATCAAACTCTCTCCCTCCGGGCAGAGAAGATCCCCAGATGAGACTATGTCGAAGGGTAGTGTCTCGTCTCGGGAAACAGCTACCCGACCTCGTTTTATACGGGGTCGACGGGGAACTTTTGGCCGAGTCTACGTGCTCGGATACCTCACATTAAATTTGGTCTTGTGTCACCTCTGACTGCGTGGTGCGGTTGGTACATATCCTACTGTTGGAGATTTATTGTGGAAATCACTTGACTCATTTCTAGCAGTTGATTACTTCTTCTACGCGCCTACTTCTTAAATCTGTTGTTCTTGTCCTAAGTATTATCGTTCATTACCAACCTTCGTGTGATTATTCTATTTAGTAACCTTCCTTAGGGTACGACACGATTTTTTAAAAAGGAGTTTGTTTTATTATTACTTTTAAAAAGATATTATTTTGCTTTGTTGATGCGTGGGCACAAAGGAGAAAATCCTATGAAGTGGTTGACCTTCCCATCGAATAGTCTTCAAACGAGTATTATACTGAAGGGCAGGCAGTTTTCAAATTTAATCCAAGTGAACTGCGCACATTTAGCTTTAGGAAATTGTATTAAAGGTTGCGCTGTTTCATTTTTAGAAGTTGCATTTCGTTGCTTCTTCAGTAAATAAAACAATTATAAATTCTCGAAAACAAGGATTTTATTGCTTTATGCAATACAGAACGCACAAAAAAGTTAAAATCCCAACATAATATTTACTTAATACCTCGAATATGCAGCTATATATATATATATATATATATATATATATATATATATATATATATATATATAGTACAAAAAGAAAGAACATTAATATATAATCCGGTGTTCTTATAGATATTTTTATTTATATTTACCAAACTGTGCTCAATGTAAATTTAAAGAGCATAAATATTATAAATTATGTGATTTAAAAATATGGTTCCTTCGCTACACAGGTATTACCATGTTTCATAAACAGAAACTAACAACTTCAAATCCAATTATTTAATTGAATTAAATTAAAAGCACCAGTTCTGTTTTATTTTCAAGCGAATTTTGGAATATATATATATATATATATATATATATATATATATATATATATATATATATATATATATATATATATTGCAAGGAATAGATACAAATTGTTTCCTAAAGGCATTATGAAAAATAAAAAATAAGAGATGAAAACACTTACAGAACAGACCAACCGTTTTCGTTCCCAAGCTCATCAGGGTCGACTGGGAACAATTTAACAATTATTGCAATATATATTGACTCACACAAACACCCTACATACAATTAAAACATTAAAAAATGAAATGATTAATGGTATGAGGGGAAAAAAATTCAAACCGCGCGAATTTTCACAGCAAAAAAAAAAAAATTGGGGGAGTGTGAGAGGAATGTACGATACACACTAGAGTCTAATAACGTGAAGCCCAAGGAGACAGTCTGTTTGCTTGCAAAGAGACGGCTCCCTGGACCGAATATACAGAGACTCAAATGCTCGCAAATGAAATGGAGAGTGCGAACTGGACAGTACAGTAAACCAATTCGCACTGAAATCCTTCGCACAATCCCTACAATTTATCAAATGTTCTGTGGTCGCTGACCCGGAAGTATTAACCAACTGGCTCTTACGGGCATCCGGATTAAGAACTCGCAATGGGACATGCTGCCTGATCCTACAATCTAAACGTTGGGAAGTCCTTCCTATGTAGTTGCTACCTCAACCACATTTAAAAGAATAAATCACGGAAGAAACATGATGGGGAGGAAATAATTTGTATCTATTCCTTGCAATATTACGGTTCTGTACCTCCCAAAATTTATTTATATATATATATATATATATATATATATATATATATATATATATATATATATATATATATATATATATATTCCAAAATTCGCTTGAAAATGAAACAGAACTGGTGCTTTTAATTTAATTTAATTAAATAATTGGATTTGAAGTTGTTAGTTTCTGTTTATGAAACATGGTAATTCCTGTGTAGCGAAGGAACCATATTTTTAAATCACATAATTTATAATATTTATGCTCTTTAAATTTACATTGAGCACAGTTTGGTAAATATAAAAAATAAAAATATCTATAAGAACACCGGATTATATATATTAATGTTCTTTCTTTTTTTACGATATATATATATATATATATATATATATATATATATATATATATATATATATATATATATATATATATATAACAAAAAATAGAGGCAAGGTGGAGTAATAGGTTGCAGTTTGGATTAAGGAATCGGTGAAACGAATTCGAATTCCAGTCGAATTCATTACATTCACTTACTCTGAGCCTGTAACCGGCCTTGGAGAAGGAAAACTCTAAATTTAAACCAGGGTTGGTCTCCGTCTATCTTGTCCAAGACACCAATTCTACTCCGGTTGAAGAACGTGGGGTGCCTCTACGACTCTAATGAGTTATAGGACTCGTGATCGTAGCATAAAGCGTCTGTTGCGGAAAGTTACAATCAACGTACAGCGCTGACCACGTAGCCGTCTAATCCCCCAAAATTACCGGACCATGGGAGTTAGCGGACAATGAAGTACTGGATTAAATTTTTCCAAATGTAATACGAAAGAAAAGACTGTCATTGTACGCACCACCGCCTTTATACAACTGGGATTTTTGTCGGGATTTATTTCCCCATTGCTTGAATCACCTGCTCTTCCAATGCGAACCGCGATATAATCAGGGTCGATTGAACAGCGTTGACTCCACTTCGGTGATCGAACGGGAACCGACGCTGTCAGCATGATTTGACCCCGAGATCAGTTTAAATGTTTAAAAGACGTCAAAAGGATGGTTATTCTCTTAACCCCGCTATTAATGTATTCATTTCTGACTCCCTCGGCAATGCCTGTTTTCAAGATTATAAAAATATTTGAACGAAGTGATATATATTATTTACCATTTTGTTATTAGTATGTGGCATCTGTCGTTCTCGAGACAGACCATGGATCCGGGCCCCAAAAGCTATGCGGATGGCAGCGCAGAATCTGCTATAGCTGTATAGGCCAGGATTAGATTGCAACGAAAGCATATGAATACCTTCTCCCACAATGTCACCGTGTTGCGTCATTTTCTAAATAAATATGAAAACAATATTCTCAACCATAAGTTTGTAAAAATGTCAATGAACAAGGTAATTTGAATAAACATATGATTTTCCGGACATAAAACTAGTCACGTAAGTAAGCGATCTATTATATAACTAGTATTTGTCTATATTTCTGAGATGAGGTATTATGAACATTATTTACATTATTCGGTCTATAGTCCTCATCTTTGTCGCCATATTTATTACAACCTTTCGGCCGGACACACGGCACAGTGGATAAAGGCGTTGGTTAGATCCAGTGACAGGACCCAAAGAGTGTGAGTTCAATACCCGGTTAAGGCAGTGCAGAACTTTCAGAGGGAAATTAACAGGAGATAACTGATAACTGGCATTCATTAAACATGGCACGTGGAACTAGAACAGTCTACCCCAGTGAGCGAAATAAATGATTAAGTTCCACATTCCAACCACCTGAAGACGGCCGGAACGTACAACGGTAGAAACGTTGTAATAAATATGGCGACAAAGATGAGGACAATAGTCCGAATAATGTAAATAACTAGTGTTTAATATCTTTCTTGTCAATACTCAATAATAAAGAAAATGTATATATATCCCATTTCATATGTTTCGGTTTTATTAAAATTCTGATAACCGCTTTTAAAAGCAATAAACATTGCCGAGGGAGTCAAAAGTGTATACAGTAATAGTGGTGTCAAGTAAATAAGCTTTCTTTTGAGACATCGCATTTTGTAGGTACAAAGGTTAAACATTGCCAAACATTATATTAAATAGTTTCGGTAATCATAATGTTTTTCAGTTGCGTGCCAAGTAGAACGATTGAATTAGCGGCCGCTATTCCTAATAAAGTTAGCAGTACCTCAATTTCAGAGATGATATCACCTTGTTCAGTATCACTCCCCAACCAACATGCCATAGGAAATAAAAGTCAATCGTTGTATTTTACCCTGCATTCCAAAGATGAACTTTGGAGTTAACCCTGGCAAATAAATGTACCTTCGATAAGAATCGATTAGAGCAAGACTTTGCAAATTATTTAAATCACGACCTGTTAAATGAAATTTGGACCGGCCTCGACACCAACTCCCGTTTGGTAAAAGAAATTCGGGCAAAAGACGTTCTGTATTTTTATATTTTAAATCTATAATCGTATTTTTTTTTTTTTATTTGTCTTTGTTTTTCAGGAAAAATTGTGTCGTGTCCCTTCAAGACAGGCTCTCCACAGCTTGCGATTCAATGTACACCTTAGCAATTTTTCTCCTTTTTTTGAGGCAGCTTCATTATTTCATCCTCCCAGAACTTAAGCCATTTTGTTACATTAGGTTAGACCATCTTTGAGGCAGTTTCATTATTCCATAATCCCAGAACTTAAACTATTTCGTTCCTGTAAGTTACGCCATCTTTGAGACATTCCATTTATTCCATCCTCCCAGAACGTAAGTCATTTAGTTACACTAGGTTAGGCAAACTTTGAGACAGCTTCATTGTTCCAATCTCCTAGGACTTAATCCATTTTGTTCCACTAAGTTGCGTTATATTCAAGGCATCTTCATTATTCCATCCTCCCAGAACTTAAGTAATTTAGTTACATTAAGTTAAGCATCTTTATTACTTCATCCCTCAGAACTTAAACCATATTGTTCCACAAGGTTAGGCCATCTTTGAGGCATTTTCATTATTGCATAATCCCAGAATTTAAACCATTTCGTTTCACTAGGTTATGACATCTTTCAGACAGCTTCATTGTTCCAACCTCCCAGGACTTAATCCATTTTGTTCAACTAAGTTGCACCATCTTTGAGGCAGCTTAATTATTCCTACCTACCAGAAATTAAACCATTTCGTTGCACTAGGTTAGGCCGTCCTTGAGACAGCTTCATTGTTCCATCCTCCCAGATAAAATTTACTAAGAGCTATAAAGTACAAGAAATTGTGGAGAGCCATGATCGCTCATGTCCTGGAGGAATATGACACAAAGAAGAAGATCGCGTTTGTGTCAATGCCTAACATCACAGGGATTCGGAAAACTATTTACACTATTTACATAGTTCGGTCGGTTGTTTTTACTACCATATTCAAGAGGTTTTGGCCGTTGAACGCTTCAGCCTTCAAGGGATGTCAGTTGTAATTTCGATCCAAACACTTTATTCAGTCCATGGGTGTGGTGAGTTCAGACTATATATGAGTTCATTTATGTGCCATGCATGATACATGCTTAGGCGATCATGTATCTTTCGATACATGACTGACGAGGCAGATTTTTTCCGCATTAGGTTGCCATTTCTTTCTACGGTAGACCAGTTGCCATCCAAGGCTATAGAACACGGTCTGTCCTGCTATTTACCTATAGCTGGGGTGGGGGGAGATAAGGATTCATACCTTTCCCGATAGTACTTGCGCGTAAGGGAATATCAATCAGTTAGGTGCTATGCGTGATACACGCTTAGGCGATCATGTATCTTTCGGTACATGACTGACGAGGCAGATTTTTTCCGCATTAGGTTGCCATTTCTTTCTACGGTAGACCGGTTGCCATCCAAGGCTATAGAACACGGTCTGTCCTGCTATTTACCTATAGCTGGGGGGGGATATAAGGATTCATACCTTTCCCGATAGTATTTGCGCGTAAGTGAATATCAATCAGTTAGGTGCTATGCGTGATACACGGTTAGGCGATCATGTATCTTTCGGTACATGACTGACGAGGCAGATTTTTTCCGCATTAGGTTGCCATTTCTTTCTACGGTAGACCAGTTGCCATCCAAGGCTATAGAACACGGTCTGTCCTGCTATTTACCTATAGCTGGGGTGGGGGGAGATAAGGATTCATACCTTTCCCGATAGTATTTGCGCGTAAGTGAATATCAATCAGTTAGGTTCTATGCGTGATACACGTTTAGGCGATCATGTATCTTTCGGTACATGACTGACGAGGCAGATTTTTTCCGCATTAGGTTGCCATTTCTTTCTACGGTAGACCAGTTGCCATCCAAGGCTATGGAACACGGTCTGTCCTGCTATTTACCTATAGCCGAGGGGAGATAAGGATTCATACCTTTCCCGAGAGTATTTGCGCGTAAGTGTATATCAATCAGTTAGGTGCTATGCGTGATACACGCTTAGGCGATCATGTATCTTTCGGTACATGACTGACGAGGCAGATTTTTTCCGCAGTAGGTTGCCATTTCTTTCTGCGGTAGACCAGTTGCCATCCAATGCTATAGAACACGGTCTGTCCTGCTATTTATAGCGGTGGACTACTGTATTAGACTACGTTGTGAAGCATGCGATCAAGGCCTCATCAAGCTAGGTGTTATTCCTATGGTTTTTGTAACAAATACGTTTTTACTGGATGGAGTAGCCAGCCCAATTGATTGAAATTGTGCCAAAGTGTCCTTCTCCTATATTCGTTGCCAATCAAAGCTACAGAACTCGATCTTCCCTGTTCTTTAACCCTTACCTACTGAATGAATAAGGGAGAATAAAGATAACGAATGTAGATGAGAGACACTAAATCTTAAAAAGTTCTTTGTGATCAACGGAGAAATATATTCAATATATTCAAATGTGAACATTCTATCTTATTTAAAGAAGGGTTGTTATTTTGGGGGTAATGTCGACACACATATTGAGAGTCTGTTTCATTACCACTCGCCGGTGAATTGCGATTTTTATTTATCTCTAATTGGATGTTAGTTTTCGTTATCGTCTGTTTTTATCCAAAATTTGAACTTCTTGAACTCCCGTATCTCATTTTATGAAGTTTTTTTAATTTCTTTTTGTCATTATCACTGCGGATAATTTTCGTTCAATAATTTTCTTTTTACTTGAACTGTGATCGATCTCTATATCGGCACAAGTATCTGATGCCGTCAGTCATGTCTTAAATCTACAAGGCCAAAAATGAACTATCGTTGCTATATTTGGGATGAAGTTAAACATACCTCACTTTCTAGCCTCGATCGAATTCAGCATCGTTTACACAGACTTGTAGAGGATCACTTTTTTCAACCCTGTAACTTCAAAATTTGTATACCAATGTTTTTATAAATTATTGTAATTCCCCATATATAATACGCATTTTTCTAAAAAAGATAATAATCAAAATTAATGGTGTGTATTATGCACATCTACAAAAAATCTTCAAAAAATTGCCGTTTTATACGTCAATTTCATTTGCAAAATTACTACTCGCCACAAACATACGACAATTTGACACTAAAATTCAGCGATTGCAACCCCGTAAAGATGTCAAATGCAATCATATGTATCTAACGATGCTTACAAATGTAAAATAAAATAAGAATTATCATAAAACTAAATTAGAATAAATATTATTCTATGTTTAAAACTATTTTTGTGCGAAAAACTACATACCGATCCGGTAGATTGAACATTTTATCGAACAAAAACAGGTTAATGAGTCTGCGCAGAAGTCACAATATAAGTATTTCCGTTTCCTTTTAGAATCGTTATAGTCGCAAATTTTTATAAATATCTTCAATTACAGCTTGAATAAGAGTAGGAAATGCTGGCCGTAATGAAATTGGAAAGTTACAATATATAGGGTTTGGTTACCAAAGAAGAGGTGCGTATTATGCGTGATTAGAAGCATTTCCGCACACATTCAGCACAATTTTAGGGGAGCATATTATGGATGAAGGCGTATTATACATTAGCAATTGCGGTATGCAAAAGTATTTGATAAAGTACGTTACAAAAACTTTTGGAAACACTAGATTAGAATAATCTAGTACCTATATTAGCAGCAAACCGCCTGCCTACGGATGCAAAATGAATTCAGTAACAAAACAAAAAGGGGTTTAAAACAAGGATGTGTCTTATCAACACACATTCCGTCTTTGCAGTGAGGTGATTCTGAGAGAATTATAAAGTCCCACCAAGCGGCCATAATCTTAACAACATTAGATATGCAGATGATACAGTGTTGATAACAGATACAGTGAAGGAAAGCAAGAAGAAAAGAAAAAAATCATCAAGAAAAAAGAATGTCTGGTTGTCAGCAAAAAAAAAAACAGGACAATGCGAGTGACAAATCAGAGATGCCAAAAGCAAGCAAAAAAATTAAAATATAAGGAAGAGTTTTAACAGGGGAAAGGAAGTGTGACCCTAAGATCCGAAGATGCATTGGGATAGCAAAAGATGTTTTCCAAAAGCTGAGCAAACTATTAAGGAAGAGGAAAATTTCTTTCGAAACAAAAAAAAAAGATTGCTGAAACGTTACGTAATATCAGTCCTCTTCTATGTCAGTGAGAGCTGAACAATCACCTCACAGATGAAGTAAGGGCTTAAAACAACAAAAACGTGCCTGTCTATATTCCTGAGATAAGGTACTGTAATTATTTACATTGTTCTAACTATTGTCCTCACGATTCACGATTCGGCTGTTTTAAGGCCCGGCCTCCTTTAATTGAAATTTCGAACTGAATCCGTTATTTCGTCCGGCAGGGTTGTTGATCGTTCTAGTTCCACATGCCATGCCTGTTCCGGTTGTCTCAGTTATCTCCCTTTAAATCAACTCTCCAATATTTGTTCACTACTGCAGTAGCCAGGTATTGAACACACAACTCTTTGGGCCACTGCATAAAGGGTTACGTTCCAAATTCTAATCACATGAAGAAGGCCAGAACGTGAATTTGTGGACAGCCAATGAGCGCCTACATTCTGAAAAAATATGACAAAAAGAAGAACAAAAAGAAGAAAGACGGGCTTGTGTAAATGGTTGCCGGGGCAGGGATTCGGAGAGTTAGCGAAAAGGCAAAATTTACTAAGAGTTCCAAAGAGAGGAAATTGTGGAGAGTCGTTTATTGTCCATGTCCTGAAGGAATATTGCAGTAAAAAGAAAGAGAAGAGGAAAAACGCTCCTGTATTGTCAAAACAGGAATTCGGAGAGTTAACGAGAAGACAACATAGCGCATAGAAGAAGGAGGACGTTGCGTCAGAGATTTTGAAACCGTTTTAAGCATGCGCAAAGCCGATGAACGTAAAACGCTTCTTCGAAATTTATTTTCTTTCTATATCTAGCATTAATCTCGCTAGAAAAGGGGAAATACTAAAGAAGCCAGGTCTAGTATGCTCGACAAGCGTACATATAAATTTTAGATTAAAATAGAATTCTTTTCATTTTTCATTTTTCATTCAAAATACTCAAATTTTAGGAATACGTTTTCACAACGTCGCCCACGTGACGACAACGTGACCATGTTTAAACGGAACGCTGATCTTATAAATTTTCAGTTATCTGTTTGGATAAGTCTTGTTCTTATGTCTTGCTCGTACGTCGTCTTTTTTATCGTATTTTATTTATTTTATGGATTTTATACGATACCAGTCAGAGCTTTACATACGGATTGTTTGTTTCTGGAGTGAGTTGGACAAGCTGTGTTGACCTATCTGATAAGTTTTGCAAATCTTTTTTTTTCTTTTTAATTTTTGTTTAAAAGCCTTTTGTTTTTGAGTTTTCTGTAGTCGTACATTTTTTTTTTTGGTTTTTCTTTCTTGCCTTTTTATCCCCCCACCCTCACTGTTTTGTTTGTTTTCCTTGGTTTGCTCCTTTATTGAAATTTATTTTTGTTTGTCCACCGTTTTTCTTTATGTTTTTCTTTTTATTTTACTGCAAAAAAATATTGTTTTAACACTTAAAAGAGATTCGTTCTGTCGTGGTGGTCGTCGCAGGCCACCATGGACGAGAACGTAAACAATACACCACCGACGGTGTCTTTAGAAAATTCGGCCTGGTCTGAGAATAGGCCGAAAAAGAAAAAAGATGCCGTATACTACGAAGCTCAGAGAGAGACCTTTGAAGGGTCGTTTAAGGAAAATGAATTCCTTACGATCCCGGAAGCACTGGAAGCAGTGGAAAATAAGATCATTTCCCTGCTGACGTCCGACGTGAAAAGTCGGAAATTAACCGGAGTCAGCAGGGAGACAATGGAAGAGGTCTTAAAGACCTTAAAAATTTATCCAAAGGTGCTGGCTAGGAGGTCAAACGCAATGTGGGACATTCTCTTACCAACAGAACTGGATGCGAAGCAGTTGGCAGGCAGCGTGTTAACAACAAAAAACCTCAAGCTGCAAACGGAATACATGGGCACACGTAGGACTAAAATAACAGTCCACGGAGTGCCTGTGGACATCTCGGAGGACAGAATGGGGGCCTTCTTCGCTCAGTATGGAAAAGTGGAGGAGGTCAAAGCGATACTGAGCAAGTCCGGCATTGCCACGGGTGACGTTGAACTGCAGGTGACCATGAGCCAGGAAGAATTTAGGAGAATTCCCAACACCCTGGTTTGCAGGAAAAGAAAGATGTGGGTAGTGGTGGAAGGCAGGCGACCGAATTGTTGGGTGTGTGGTGTCCGGGGACACATGGCGAAAGATTGCCCAACGAAACAGCCTCAGCCTGTAAGCCAGCCCACGCCACCAGTAGCAGCAGTAGCGGTGAACGAAAAAAATCCAGAAGCAGATAAAAACGCTGACGGCACCTGGAAGGAGGTTGTAAATGGAAGGAAGGGGAAGAATGTACCAGCTCCACCCCAAAAGGATAAGCCTCAACCAGCACCAAAACAGCAGGTGGAAAAGAAAGAAGGGGAAAAAGAAGTGTCGAAAAAACAGTCACCCAAAAAAAACCCACAGAAACAGCAGCAGCAGCAGCAGCAACAACAACAATCACAACAACCACAGCAGCAGCAGCAGCAGCAACCAAAGGAACAAAGAGACAGTCCGATGGAAGTTCAACACATGCCTCCACCTCGAGTGGCGTCTCTGAAGAGGTGCAGAGAAGAGGAGGAGGAGGAGGAGGAAGAAGAAGAAAGAAAAACACAAGAAAGTTGTTCTGGTCGTAGCCGGGCGGAACGCAGTCTGGTAAAAACCAGGAGGCGCTCCTTCCCGGCTTCGCCAATTAGACCGTCCTGCTCTCCCGGCATTAAGAGCTTCCCTTCCTCCCCTTCCCGTGCTACACCCACCTCTCCCTCCACATCTTCCCCGAGTTCGTTGAACACACCACCACACGCGTCCACCTCCTCCCCTCCCCATCCTGCTAGGGAGAAAAAGAAGAAAAAGAAAATGTTTGAGGGTCCCGAGTCAATTTGTAAAATTGACAAAGAAGAGTACATAAGGGGCCTGTCCAAACAAAGGAAGGCCCTGTTGGAGGTGCTGTACAAAACGACGGAGGTGGACGGCAAAAGTGTCGAGAACCCCCGTAATTTTCCAAAGACTCCAGGTGTCATTACCTGTATCAGAGACTCTGGTGGCAAACTGAAGGTGTGGAGCCACATATTCGAGGCCAGGGATGCCTTTCCGAACATTAAAATGTGCGAATTTGACAACCCCGTCTTAAAGAGATTGCGCAACTTTTGCTCTGGGAGGGTCCCGGTTTTAGTTCACCCCTCCTTATATAGGGCTATTAAATTAATGTACCCTATTGACGTCGGCGGTATTGTCCTGGGCGGTCGTATGACGACTGAATTGGGCACTGGCAGTCTGGGACAATCTGTCGGGGTCCTGCTCAACGCAGATTTCCGCCCCGTATGTGTATAAGGTTTTTGCACTTATTCTTTTTTCTTTTTGCAGGCCTAGACGATGGCAGTTAAGTTAGCTATACTGAATGTGAATGGCTTGAGGGATCGGGGTAAGGCTTCCCGCCTGCTCCGGGACCTGTTGTCTTTTGATGTGGATGTCGCCGCGATCGAAGAGACCCACTTTGTTTGCAGTTCCGATGCGTGTGTGCTGGAGGATGACTTTGTCGTTTATTCAGCATACGGGGACCGGTCTGCCAGAGGTGTTTCTTTGCTTGTCAGACGTACTCTCGATGCGAAGGTAGACCTTGTGCATACCGATGCAGAGGGCCGGTTGATCGTGGCCGATATTGCCGTGAAAAGTGGTTCGTTCCGAGTCGTTGCGGTTTATGCGCCCAATGACCAGAGGGAGCGGGTCTCGTTCTTTCGGCGGTTGGGGCCGTTCCTGGTGGATTCAACGCGCCTAGTTTTAATGGGGGACTGGAATGCCATCCTGGACCCCAAGTTAGACAGGGGGCGGGGTGCTAGCGGGAGAGGGGGCGATCGCAGCTTGGTCGATCTGATCGACGATTATGGTCTCGTCGATAGATACCGGGTCGATCATCCCAAGGGAAAAATGTGGACGTGGGCTCTTAATTGGCCTTTTGACAAGGTGGTTAGCTACCTTGACAGAATGTTAGTGAGAAGAGCCGACATAGAACTACTAGATTGCCCTACGTTCCACTGGGTAGGCTATTCGGATCACAAACTCGTTTGTGCCCGGGTGGCGTTAGACAATAGGCCTAGAATGGCTGGCTACTGGAAGTTCAATCTGTCTTTACTGGACAGGCGGGACTTCCAGGAGCAGCTAACTAGACTAGTGCAGCGGGAGCTAGTGGGGGCGGTTATCGGGAATAGGTGGTGGGAACGCCTTAAATGTAGGATTAGGTCCTTCACCACTGATTTCAGCAAACGGCTCGCTCTAGATAGAGCTGAAAAGGTGAAGACGCTTAAAGCTAGTTATTCCCGGGCGGTGGCTGGGGGGGATCCCCTAGAGATAGCCTTAGCTAAGGAGGCCCTGGATCGATCGAATAGCGAGCGGTACATGGGTCAGGTAATTAGACATAAGTTAAGCAAGATGTCTTCCGAAGCCGTGAACTTGGGCGCAGATCTGCGCAGGGAAGAGGTCCGTCGAGGTGGCGATCGTTACATTCGTGAAGTCAAATCCCCGGAGGGGCGTACTCTTCGGGCCACTGACGACATGTGCGGAGCGTTTCGGCGACATTTCGAGAACCGGTTTACCAAGGAGCCTGGTCTCCGTGAGGAGGAGTTTCGTAGCTATTTGGCTGACTTTCCTCGGCTTTCGCCGACTGAAGCGGCTAGCTGCGAGGGAGAGATTACGGAGGGCGATGTCTACGCGGTTTTGAAGAAGGTCGGCAGAGGCAAGTCGCCCGGTCTGGATGGTTTGCCCTATGAATTGTACTTGAGGCTGTCGCACATCTTTGTTCCAATTTTGACTGCAGTGTTCAACAACTGGTTTCGGTCGGGGTCCATCCCCAACCGGATCACCAGGGGTGTGATCACTCTGTTGAAAAAGGGCAAAGGTGGTGGGGGGAACCTAGATGATTACAGGCCCATAACTCTGCTAAACACAGAGTTAAAGATTATGGCCAAGATCCTGCAGGAGCGTTTGCAGTCAGTTGCCGAGTCTCTGTTGGGACCTGAGCAGACTTGTTCTGTGAGGGGCCGAACAATTCAGAGCAACCTGCATCTGATCCGCACGATCATAGAGGGTGTAAAAGACGACGAAGAAGCCGCGCTGATCAATTTGGATCAGTCCAAGGCATTTGATAGGGTCGACCATCGCTACCTTGCAGCTGTCCTGCAGGCCGCTGGATTCGCACCCAACTTCTGCCGCTGGATTAGCCTCCTGTATCGCTCCCCCAGTGCGGTGGTACAGGTGAACGGAAGGCTGTCGGACGCGTTCGTGCTGTCTAGGTCGGTTCGTCAGGGTTGTCCGCTGTCGCCTCTCCTTTATGCTTTGGCGTTGGAGCCTCTCCTTCGCCGGCTGAAGGACGAGACCGGCAGTCCGGCCCTACGTGGAATTGCCGTTCCTGGAGGGTCTCGAGCCAGGGTTTCCGCGTACGCCGATGACGTATCTGCTTTCGTGTCGTCCCGCAACGACATTGAGGTGGTACAGAAGGCGCTTGATCGGTACGAGAAGGTGACAGGGGCCAAAATAAACCGCGACAAGTCGTCCGGCTTGCGGTTAGGTGCCTGGAAGGGGGTCGCTCTTCCGGGCCGCTTCGGTTGGACAGACGGTCCTGTCCGCATTCTTGGAGTGTGGTTTGGGCCTGACCTCCAGCTGGAGAAGAATTGGTCTGAAGTACGAGCAAAGGTCGATTCCGCCGGTCAGACTTGGAATCGACGGAGGTTGTCCGTGAAGGGCAGGGCGGAGGTGTGTGCTACATACATTTTCCCCCTGATCCTTTATCGATTGTCCGTACTTCCTCTCTGTAAGACTCACAAGAAGGCGCTCGAGCAATCGCTATCCTCCATTTTATGGAGGGGACGCGGGAATCGGGTCGACAGACGAGTTTGCACTAAACGTCCGTGTCATGGGGGGCTGGGAATGCCGCACCTGCCGAGTCACATCCGTGCCTCTAGGTTGGCTTTCCTACGCCGTGCATTGACTGGAGGAGATCCGATTCTGGAGGGGATTGTTAGGGACGCGTTCCCTGGCCTTACCATCAGTCCCCCCATCTCGCGGGTTGAGCGCGGTCGTAAACCCCGGGATCAATCGGTTTTCCTTCGCGAGTGTCGGTCGGCCTTGAGGGCCGTTCCCCGGTCCAGTGACCTTTCTCGGCCTAGGAAGGTCTTCTATCGTGAATTAGTGGAGAGGCCCGCGAAGGATCTCCTACGAGATACGCTCGGCTTGTCGGAGGAGGAGTACTGCTCCTACTGGTCTTGGGCGCCAGCGGCGGATTACCTCAGTAACCCTGAGTTTTCGCTTAGCTGGCGATTGGCTCGGAATCGGCTGCCTCTCAACGACAAGGCTTTCATATGGGGCTTGGCGGATTTGCCAGACTGTGAACGGTGTGGCCTTGGCTTAGAGGAAACGGCTGCGCACGCCTTCTACCATTGCCCCCAGGTCCGCCCCTTATGGGACCATGTCGGCGAGCTGACGGCTCGTCTCGCTCCCGAACAGCTTGTGTCCATTGATCGCGCATACGCGTGTGACAATGTGTCGCCCCCGTATTCCGGGATGAAACGGATGGTGTTTCTGACGCTGATGGCCACGGCTCGAATGGTGATTTGGACGACGCGAAAGGAGGAAGTCTTGCGAGGCAATCGTCTTTCTCATTCGGATCTGATTCGATTCTTTGAGCATCAGCTCAAGATGAAGATTAAATCGGATAGAAAACGATTGCATTCGACAGTCTTTAGCGAAAGGTGGGTAAAAGAAGCGAGCTTGCTTCGTGTGAACGGGGCTAGCCTTGATTTTCTCTTCTAGGTCAACCTATTGCACATCGGGGTGGCTTCCTGTGGAACCCTCCCCTTGGTTAGGTTAGACAAGCTTCAGTGTACCTAGTTAATGTGAGTAAGTGTTGTTCCTGGCCTGCATCCCGGCCGTTCTTTGGTTATGATCCAAGTCGAGATTCCCATCCTCCCCAGTTTGTTTTGACCCCCGCCCCATTTTCATCTCGACTGGGTCAGTTTTATATTTTCCCATTCCAGCCTAATATTTTATACTTTTTCCCACTCCCTTAGCGAGAGCGTCTCTTGATTTTGTCCCCTGGGCAGAATACAGCGGCCTCTCTGTTTTATGGGTTGGACGGTCCCTACTAACATCAATTATGTTTAGTTTGTATTTGTGTTTATTTTAAGTTTATTATTGGGTTCATTTCCCTCCCCTCTCATTTTATCATTATTAGAATTGTATATATATATATCATCATTAGAATTTTCATGGTATGGGGCGCGATTTTGGTAGGTCTCCCTTGAGAGCACGTGGTATTATGGTGGTTGAAGGATTATTTGGTGATGGACGAGTTCTTTTGGTGAATGTGTAAAATGTAATGTACGAATGGGTCGCGAATCTGATTAGCTAGGTATAAGATAGTTAGTGTTGACCAGCCTCTACCCCTCCCCTTTATTGGCCTTGTGCCACAATTTGTACTTTTTGTTCAAATAAATACCAGTCTTGTTCTTATGTCTTGCTCGTACGTCGTCTTTTTTATCGTATTTTATTTATTTTATGGATTTTATACGATACCAGTCAGAGCTTTACATACGGATTGTTTGTTTCTGGAGTGAGTTGGACAAGCTGTGTTGACCTATCTGATAAGTTTTGCAAATCTTTTTTTTTCTTTTTAATTTTTGTTTAAAAGCCTTTTGTTTTTGAGTTTTCTGTAGTCGTACATTTTTTTGGGGTTTTTCTTTCTTGCCTTTTTATCCCCCCACCCTCACTGTTTTGTTTGTTTTCCTTGGTTTGATCCTTTATTGAAATTTATTTTTGTTTGTCCACCGTTTTTCTTTATGTTTTTCTTTTTATTTTACTGCAAAAAAATATTGTTTTAACACTTAAAAGAGATTCGTTCTGTCGTGGTGTCTTTAGAAAATTCGGCCTGGTCTGAGAATAGGCCGAAAAAGAAAAAAGATGCCGTATACTACGAAGCTCAGAGAGAGACCTTTGAAGGGTCGTTTAAGGAAAATGAATTCCTTACGATCCCGGAAGCACTGGAAGCAGTGGAAAATAAGATCATTTCCCTATTGACGTCCGACGTGAAAAGTCGGAAATTAACCGGAGTCAGCAGGGAGACAATGGAAGAGGTCTTAAAGACCTTAAAAATTTATCCAAAGGTGCTGGCTAGGAGGTCAAACGCAATGTGGGACATTCTCTTACCAACAGAACTGGATGCGAAGCAGTTGGCAGGCAGCGTGTTAACAACAAAAAACCTCAAGCTGCAAACGGAATACATGGGCACACGTAGGACTAAAATAACAGTCCACGGAGTGCCTGTGGACATCTCGGAGGACAGAATGGGGGCCTTCTTCGCTCAGTATGGAAAAGTGGAGGAGGTCAAAGCGATACTGAGCAAGTCCGGCATTGCCACGGGTGACGTTGAACTGCAGGTGACCATGAGCCAGGAAGAATTTAGGAGAATTCCCAACACCCTGGTTTGCAGGAAAAGAAAGATGTGGGTAGTGGTGGAAGGCAGGCGACCGAATTGTTGGGTGTGTGGTGTCCGGGGACACATGGCGAAAGATTGCCCAACGAAACAGCCTCAGCCTGTAAGCCAGCCCACGCCACCAGTAGCAGCAGTGGCGGTGAACGAAAGGAATCCAGAAGCAGATAAAAACGCTGACGGCACCTGGAAGGAGGTTGTAAATGGAAGGAAGGGGAAGAATGTACCAGCTCCACCCCAAAAGGATGGGCCTCAACCAGCACCAGGACGGCAGGTGGGGGGGAGGGGGGGGGGAGGGAGAAGTGTCGAAGGGACAGTCACCCAGGGGAGCCCCACAGAAGCAGCAGCGGCGGCGGCAGCAGCAGCAGCGGTCGCAGCAGCCACGGCGGCAGCAGCAGCGGCGGCGACCAGGGGAGCAGGGGGACGGTCCGATGGAGGTTCAACACGTGCCTCCACCTCGAGTGGCGTCTCTGAAGAGGTGCAGAGAAGAGGAGGAGGAGGAGGAGGAAGAAGAAGAAAGAAAAACACAAGAAAGTTGTTCTGGTCGTAGCCGGGCGGAACGCAGTCTGGTAAAAACCAGGAGGCGCTCCTTCCCGGCTTCGCCAATTAGACCGTCCTGCTCTCCCGGTTTTAAGAGCTTCCCTTCCTCCCCTTCCCGTGCTACACCCCCCTCTCCCTCCACATCTTCCCCGAGTTCGTTGAACACACCACCACACACGTCCACCTCCTCCCCTCCCCATCCTGCTAGGGAGAAAAAGAAGAAAAAGAAAATGTTTGAGGGTCCCGAGTCAATTTGTAAAATTGACAAAGAAGAGTACATAAGGGGCCTGTCCAAACAAAGGAAGGCCCTGTTGGAGGTGCTGTACAAAACGACGGAGGTGGACGGCAAAAGTGTCGAGAACCCCCGTAATTTTCCAAAGACTCCAGGTGTCATTACCTGTATCAGAGACTCTGGTGGCAAACTGAAGGTGTGGAGCCACATATTCGAGGCCAGGGATGCCTTTCCGAACATTAAAATGTGCGAATTTGACAACCCCGTCTTAAAGAGATTGCGCAACTTTTGCTCTGGGAGGGTCCCGGTTTTAGTTCACCCCTCCTTATATAGGGCTATTAAATTAATGTACCCTATTGACGTCGGCGGTATTGTCCTGGGCGGTCGTATGACGACTGAATTGGGCACTGGCAGTCTGGGACAATCTGTCGGGGTCCTGCTCAACGCAGATTTCCGCCCCGTATGTGTATAAGGTTTTTGCACTTATTCTTTTTACTGTTTGCAGGCCTAGACGATGGCAGTTAAGTTAGCTATACTGAATGTGAATGGCTTGAGGGATCGGGGTAAGGCTTCCCGCCTGCTCCGGGACCTGTTGTCTTTTGATGTGGATGTCGCCGCGATCGAAGAGACCCACTTTGTTTGCAGTTCCGATGCGTGTGTGCTGGAGGATGACTTTGTCGTTTATTCAGCATACGGGGACCGGTCTGCCAGAGGTGTTTCTTTGCTTGTCAGACGTACTCTCGATGCGAAGGTAGACCTTGTGCATACCGATGCAGAGGGCCGGTTGATCGTGGCCGATATTGCCGTGAAAAGTGGTTCGTTCCGAGTCGTTGCGGTTTATGCGCCCAATGACCAGAGGGAGCGGGTCTCGTTCTTTCGGCGGTTGGGGCCGTTCCTGGTGGATTCAACGCGCCTAGTTTTAATGGGGGACTGGAATGCCATCCTGGACCCCAAGTTAGACAGGGGGCGGGGTGCTAGCGGGAGAGGGGGCGATCGCAGCTTGGTCGATCTGATCGACGATTATGGTCTCGTCGATAGATACCGGGTCGATCATCCCAAGGGAAAAATGTGGACGTGGGCTCTTAATTGGCCTTTTGACAAGGTGGTTAGCTACCTTGACAGAATGTTAGTGAGAAGAGCCGACATAGAACTACTAGATTGCCCTACGTTCCACTGGGTAGGCTATTCGGATCACAAACTCGTTTGTGCCCGGGTGGCGTTAGACAATAGGCCTAGAATGGCTGGCTACTGGAAGTTCAATCTGTCTTTACTGGACAGGCGGGACTTCCAGGAGCAGCTAACTAGACTAGTGCAGCGGGAGCTAGTGGGGGCGGTTATCGGGAATAGGTGGTGGGAACGCCTTAAATGTAGGATTAGGTCCTTCACCACTGATTTCAGCAAACGGCTCGCTCTAGATAGAGCTGAAAAGGTGAAGACGCTTAAAGCTAGTTATTCCCGGGCGGTGGCTGGGGGGGATCCCCTAGAGATAGCCTTAGCTAAGGAGGCCCTGGATCGATCGAATAGCGAGCGGTACATGGGTCAGGTAATTAGACATAAGTTAAGCAAGATGTCTTCCGAAGCCGTGAACTTGGGCGCAGATCTGCGCAGGGAAGAGGTCCGTCGAGGTGGCGATCGTTACATTCGTGAAGTCAAATCCCCGGAGGGGCGTACTCTTCGGGCCACTGACGACATGTGCGGAGCGTTTCGGCGCCATTTCGAGAACCGGTTTACCAAGGAGCCTGGTCTCCGTGAGGAGGAGTTTCGTAGCTATTTGGCTGACTTTCCTCGGCTTTCGCCGACTGAAGCGGCTAGCTGCGAGGGAGAGATTACGGAGGGCGATGTCTACGCGGTTTTGAAGAAGGTCGGCAGAGGCAAGTCGCCCGGTCTGGATGGTTTGCCCTATGAATTGTACTTGAGGCTGTCGCACATCTTTGTTCCAATTTTGACTGCAGTGTTCAACAACTGGTTTCGGTCGGGGTCCATCCCCAACCGGATCACCAGGGGTGTGATCACTCTGTTGAAAAAGGGCAAAGGTGGTGGGGGGAACCTAGATGATTACAGGCCCATAACTCTGCTAAACACAGAGTTAAAGATTATGGCCAAGATCCTGCAGGAGCGTTTGCAGTCAGTTGCCGAGTCTCTGTTGGGACCTGAGCAGACTTGTTCTGTGAGGGGCCGAACAATTCAGAGCAACCTGCATCTGATCCGCACGATCATAGAGGGTGTAAAAGACGACGAGGAAGCCGCGCTGATCAATTTGGATCAGTCCAAGGCATTTGATAGGGTCGACCATCGCTACCTTGCAGCTGTCCTGCAGGCCGCTGGATTCGCACCCAACTTCTGCCGCTGGATTAGCCTCCTGTATCGCTCCCCCAGTGCGGTGGTACAGGTGAACGGAAGGCTGTCGGACGCGTTCGTGCTGTCTAGGTCGGTTCGTCAGGGTTGTCCGCTGTCGCCTCTCCTTTATGCTTTGGCGTTGGAGCCTCTCCTTCGCCGGCTGAAGGACGAGACCGGCAGTCCGGCCCTACGTGGAATTGCCGTTCCTGGAGGGTCTCGAGCCAGGGTTTCCGCGTACGCCGATGACGTATCTGCTTTCGTGTCGTCCCGCAACGACATTGAGGTGGTACAGAAGGCGCTTGATCGGTACGAGAAGGTGACAGGGGCCAAAATAAACCGCGACAAGTCGTCCGGCTTGCGGTTAGGTGCCTGGAAGGGGGTCGCTCTTCCGGGCCGCTTCGGTTGGACAGACGGTCCTGTCCGCATTCTTGGAGTGTGGTTTGGGCCTGACCTCCAGCTGGAGAAGAATTGGTCTGAAGTACGAGCAAAGGTCGATTCCGCCGGTCAGACTTGGAATCGACGGAGGTTGTCCGTGAAGGGCAGGGCGGAGGTGTGTGCTACATACATTTTCCCCCTGATTCTTTATCGATTGTCCGTACTTCCTCTCTGTAAGACTCACAAGAAGGCGCTCGAGCAATCGCTATCCTCCATTTTATGGAGGGGACGCGGGAATCGGGTCGACAGACGAGTCTGCACTAAACGTCCGTGTCATGGGGGGCTAGGAATGCCGCACCTGCCGAGTCACATCCGTGCCTCTAGGTTGGCTTTCCTACGCCGTGCATTGACTGGAGGAGATCCGATTCTGGAGGGGATTGTTAGGGACGCGTTCCCTGGCCTTACCATCAGTCCCCCCATCTCGCGGGTTGAGCGCGGTCGTAAACCCCGGGATCAATCGGTTTTCCTTCGCGAGTGTCGGTCGGCCTTGAGGGCCGTTCCCCGGTCCAGTGACCTTTCTCGGCCTAGGAAGGTCTTCTATCGTGAATTAGTGGAGAGGCCCGCGAAGGATCTCCTACGAGATACGCTCGGCTTGTCGGAGGAGGAGTACTGCTCCTACTGGTCTTGGGCGCCAGCGGCGGATTACCTCAGTAACCCTGAGTTTTCGCTTAGCTGGCGATTGGCTCGGAATCGGCTGCCTCTCAACGACAAGGCTTTCATATGGGGCTTGGCGGATTTGCCAGACTGTGAACGGTGTGGCCTTGGCTTAGAGGAAACGGCTGCGCACGCCTTCTACCATTGCCCCCAGGTCCGCCCCTTATGGGACCATGTCGGCGAGCTGACGGCTCGTCTCGCTCCCGAACAGCTTGTGTCCATTGATCGCGCATACGCGTGTGACAATGTGTCGCCCCCGTATTCCGGGATGAAACGGATGGTGTTTCTGACGCTGATGGCCACGGCTCGAATGGTGATTTGGACGACGCGAAAGGAGGAAGTCTTGCGAGGCAATCGTCTTTCTCATTCGGATCTGATTCGATTCTTTGAGCATCAGCTCAAGATGAAGATTAGATCGGATAGAAAACGATTGCATTCGACAGTCTTTAGCGAAAGGTGGGTAAAAGAAGGGAGCTTGCTTCGTGTGAACGGGGCTAGCCTTGATTTTCTCTTCTAGGTCAACCTATTGCACATCGGGGTGGCTTCCTGTGGAACCCTCCCCTTGGTTAGGTTAGACAAGCTTCAGTGTACCTAGTTAATGTGAGTAAGTGTTGTTCCTGGCCTGCATCCCGGCCGTTCTTTGGTTATGATCCAAGTCGAGATTCCCATCCTCCCCAGTTTGTTTTGACCCCCGCCCCATTTTCATCTCGACTGGGTCAGTTTTATATTTTCCCATTCCAGCCTAATATTTTATACTTTTTCCCACTCCCTTAGCGAGAGCGTCTCTTGATTTTGTCCCCTGGGCAGAATACAGCGGCCTCTCTGTTTTATGGGTTGGACGGTCCCTACTAACATCAATTATGTTTAGTTTGTATTTGTGTTTATTTTAAGTTTATTATTGGGTTCATTTCCCTCCCCTCTCATTTTATCATTATTAGAATTGTATATATATATATCATCATTAGAATTTTCATGGTATGGGGCGCGATTTTGGTAGGTCTCCCTTGAGAGCACGTGGTATTATGGTGGTTGAAGGATTGTTTGGTGATGGACGAGTTCTTTTGGTGAATGTGTAAAATGTAATGTACGAATGGGTCGCGAATCTGATTATCTAGGTATAAGATAGTTAGTGTTGACCAGCCTCTACCCCTCCCCTTTATTGGCCTTGTGCCACAATTTGTACTTTTTGTTCAAATAAATACCAGTCTTGTTCTTATGTCCATCGTCTTTGTCATGTTGAATTGATAATGTTAATTATATTTTATGAATATGTCCTGAAGATGGTTTATTAGACCGAAACGTCCGACGTTGACATTATATTAACATTAAAACAGCATAATTGCATATAAGGATTTTTGTTTGTTTTTTTCGTATATTTTTCTTCATATATATATATATATATATATATATATATATATATATATATATATATATATATATATATATATATATATATATATATATATTCTTGCCTGCCACCATTTGGCTAGCGAACTTGATGCTATCGATCGCATATATGGTAAAAAATCATTTTTTTTTTCTGTCGATTATTAAGTTAACCACAGAAAATCTTTGTGCAATCACATTACTTCTAGTTCCGTCTGGAAGTAAAACGAAATGACGAGAAATAAAAATATGTCCCTCAAGCGTTGTTCAGTTTTGTCGAAAAGATAGATAGACGAACAAATCGGAAAGAAATTTCAAACCGAGGATATTTTTAATATATTTATATACTGCTTGAAACACGAATATATATATATATATATATATATATATATATATATATATATATATATATATATATATATATATATATATATGCATATATCAGCAAGCCGATTTCGAATTCCAGTCGAATCCATTACATTGACTAATAACCTTGGAAAATGTATTAATCCTCTTCTCCCTATTGCTATGGGTATAGAGCAGGACAGACTGGGTTTTATAGCCTTGGATGGCAACTGGTCTAGGAGAAGGACAACTTTGAATTCAAAACCCAAGGAGGACCATTTAGAAACAACGTGGCACATAGTGCACCAGGTCTATGTATTTTTTTGTTGATTCTGCACAAACCCTTTACAATTATAATCAAATTATATATGCTGGTGCCTGGGCTGTCAGTTCCTAGGAACTGAGCTGCTTGACCCTCATACGTCGAATACAACAGGAGAGTCCACCATATATATATATATATATATATATATATATATATATATATATATATATATATATTTATGTGTGTGTGTGTGAGAGAGAGAGAAAGAGAGAGAGAGTGAGAGAGAGAGAGATATATAAAAATATAATTACTTTTATTTTTCAAAATTATTGCAGTTAATAATGTATTGCTGGCAATAATTTTTTCTTCAAAAATTCATTTCTGGTAATGAACTTTTAGAAAAATGTATTTCTGGTATTAAAACCTATTTTTACACTTTCATAGTGTTTTTCCCCCAGTTTGGGGGGTTATTATTTTCCATAGCTGGGACCCTAGCAGGTGCTACAACCCCAGATCAGGGTGGACCTGGGAACACCAACAATTAAGAGGTGGTTCCACGCTCCTCAAAACCTCCTGATCAGAAGTCTTGCTGTTGAACGTCTTCCCCAGGACGCGGATGTAGTTTATCATCATACTCTGGACGGAACAAATTTTTTACAACATTACTTAAAAATCGGAAAAATAAAAAAGAATATCTTGTAAAATACCAAGGAAAATGCAAATATATGCTCTACTATGTAACATATTTTAAACAACGGCAATACTTTAAACCAAACCAACCCCGAAAAAAATAAAATAAAAAATAAATAAATAAATAAAATAAACAAAAATCTAAACAAATTATAAACAAAATAAGTACCGTATTTAACGGCATATAAGACGGACTTTTTATTACTAAAAATATCTTTAAATTTCCCCTGCGTCTTATATGCCATATTATAGGTTTAAAATTCGCGATAGTCGGCCGAAATTAGCTACTTGGCAATTCCTATTGGCTTAGACTTTAGAGTAACTTTCATATAACTATTGTCATTATTTAAAAGGCTATTATGCTGATTAAAAGTGTTATCATTGATAAAATTCATAATATTAATTTCATCACGTTTAATTTTAGTACTTTGTTTCACTAAAATTATATGCAATTAATTCAAATTCATTCGAAGATTACAAGACGCAGATTGTACAGATCATATAAAGGAAAATTTTTGACTGAATTTTAATGGTAACTTTACTGTTTTGTTCAATTGTAATAATTGCTTGATTTTTATTTTGTTTTCTTACTTTTGGATATAATAAAGTTTTTATAGGCTCATGTTCTTTTTTTCCTATTATTTTCGTTTGATTGTAATCAAGACTTGTTTAACTAAAATAATACCTTATAAATATAGCCTAGACTGTACCATTTACTAATATTTTTACTAATTTTACTAATTACTAATTTTTTCTTGATTTGCCCTTCTGAAATTGGGGTGCGTCTTATACACCTGTGCATCTTATATGCTGTCAAATACGGTAAATAATAAGCAAATTAACAAGTAAATGTAATAATAATAATTGTTGTGTCATAAATAGGAAAAATAAGTTGTTTATTCCGGAGAATAATATACTACACGGTTGAGAACACAGACTAATGTAATAAACAGTTAATCGTGAACACTTTGGTATTTACCCGAGATCTCGCCACAAGGCGAGATGTGGCACAAGACCGGGGTTTTTTTTTTGGGGGGGGGCGTGTTCCAAGACTGTAGGCTAGGGCTAAAATTACCCGTAGGCCCCGTATACACCGGATCGGGTAGCTGTCTACCTTCCCAGACGAGACCATGCCTTTCGGCATAGCCTCGTCTGGGTTCTTCTCTTCTCGAAGGCAGAAAGTCGACGTGCAGAGTAACGATTAATCGTTAACTCCTCGCTATATACCTGAAATTTTCCACACAAGGCCGGATGTGGCACAAGGCCAGTTTTTCTTTTTTTGGTGTGTGTGTGGGGGGGGAGGTTACATGGCGTATTCCGAGCTAGGGCAAAAATTACCGGTAGGCCTCGTATAGACGCGGTCGGGTAACTATCTACCTAACCAGACTAGACTTTGCCCTTCAGCATAGGCTCATCTATATACCCATAGCTGGGGTGAAGTGAAGAGATGAATTCATACGTTTCCCAGTGGTATTAGCACGTAAGTAAATGTAATGAATTTGACTGGAATTAGGCCTCAACTCTCTGATTCCTGATTCCCAGCCGTGTAGCACATGCATAGCCCAATATGTGTTTAGTTTGGAAATATATACTGGTAAAATATGGAAATAGAAATAAATAAATTATTAAAATTACTGGAGCAGACAAATGACTCGCCAGCCACAAAGAAAAGCTATTGAACAAAAAAAAAAAGAGAGAAATAAAAATTCATTTTTTTTTTCATTGCTAAAAAGCCAGCAATTCCAAATGTGTGATGAAGGGAAAAGACGAGAAGCGAAAAAAAAGAAAACTTTTATTCGAACAAAGGAACTACGAGAGAAAAAAAAATCTTCATGTAAAAAAAAAGGCAGAGCCTATTTAAGCTTCCGACTATCTTTTTCCTCATTAGTTCATAACTGGATGTTTACGTGAATGACTCACTTTTTTAACCCGACAAAAATCAAAATCTTTCTTTTCTTTCCTATCTCCCTCACCTTAGTCACTCTTTCTTCCTCTGTCTACCTTTATCTCTCGTTCTAATATTTTGTTGACGCAGTGAGAGGAAGAAACACAGAGAGAGAGAGGAGGGGAAGGACAGATGCGATCAGTAAAAGATAGATTTAAGAATGACGGTAAATGTTATTGCAAAACGAAAAATCACGTGATCTGAATTAACCAATGAGATTGCAGTAGGTACTTTTCCTACGCAACGCTGTAGACTTGTATTTTGTTTGTGAGTATGTGACGTTGTGGTGATGTTGCTGTAACGTTGGAATCAAACGATTTCATGACACTTATTCCCTACTTGTCATAAATTTATGGAAAGTTTTCGAAGTGCTGAAGCTGAAAACTTTCGAACTGGTCAAATAACACCAGAATATTTTTCTTCGCTTAATAATACGTACGGAAGGTACAACATTTCTTTTCGTATTTTACTTTATTTACTAATTCAGATGATGGATTCACGTTCTGTTCTCTTCATGGAAATTATTATCCATTTTCTGTTAACGTAACTTTACAAGGTAACGTACTTGCAAGGTTATGTTGTAATTTTGCCGGCACACATTGGCGATCCTACTAAAATAAGTTTTTGCAACCTCAGTATAAGAGAAAGCGTCTAAAATTGTTTTGTGTCAACCCTACTGTCTTAGCAATCGAACATTGATGAGACGAAAAAGATCAGAGTATAAATGTTGGTAGTGTGTAGTGTGTAGTGTTTTTCTGATATTGTTAGTTGCATTGAAATACCTGGTCTAGACATATTTTAAGTAATGGTACCAATATTCATACTCTGGCTTCCATCTTCAAAGTCCATTCAAGAACCATCAAGAGAACGGTGAATAAGATTTAATAAAGGGAACATTAGAGAGGAAAACTGAATCAGAAGGTCACAACAGCAAGAGGGATCATCTTATCAACTTATATATATATATTATATATATATATATATATATATATATATATATATATATATATATATATATATATATATATATATATATATATATATTCTTATTGTTCAAAGTTGAATCCAATAGTGTTATAAAAACCTCGGATAATTCCAGTACGATATCTTTAATTATTTTTCGAAACAAGGATACAAAACTTAATCTAACATTTGGACAATTTTGTTGTAACATGATTTTGACAATATTAATATTTTATTATATATATATATATATATAATTTTAAGGTGTGTTATATTTACGGGATAAAGTGCTCAATATCAGAGATAGAGCGGAAGTAAATATATTTTTTTATATTTATATTTTACACAAACATATAGATATATCTTATATTTTTACATACATACATATATATATATATATATATATATATATATATATATATGACGCGCGTGTGTATGTATGCGAATGTATGTGAGGGTGCACGTATAAATATATGGGTGTATATGGGTAAACCCTAAATAGTGGTATATATGAGTATGTGTATATAGGTATTCATATATATATATATATATATATATATATATATATATATATTATTGCATGCTTCATTAAATAATATAGACAAGTTTTGACTATTTATTTTAAGTAAGTTCCTTTCATATTGTCTGATAAGCTTAATCACATTATCATTGAAAGACGAAAGAAAATCACTATATTAACACATGTTTAAATCCAATCTAAGCTTTCGGCTTACATAAGCCATTATCAAAGATGACAATTACATTTCAATATATCAAACAACACACGGACGAAACATTAATCATAGTCTGTTTTTGTTGCATGAAAAAATTCAAAGGAACGACAATCTCGTGTATATGAGACGCGGAAGCGAAAATCCCGTTGCAGCTCGTGACGTCACACATGACGACGCGAGAGTGAAAACGAAAAGTATTAAGTATGGGAAGCAGTTGTTTATGTGTGACGTCACGAGCTGCAACTGTCTCATCCTGATGTTAAATATGATTTTCTTTTTTGTTTCCATTTCCACTAACACTTCGTTGTTGATAACATGTCCTGTCTCCAGTATCCTCAGCAACCGCATTTCTGTTACATTAAGTCTCTTCCCTATCTGTGAGGAGATTGTCCAGCATTCACTGCCATATTATGAGGACTGATATTACGTATTAGTTCAATATTCTTTGTTTCTGTTGCTTCCAGTCTCATCTTCATCTGTTAGGAGATTGTCCAGTATTGACTGCCATATAGATAGTGATATGTTGTAACTATTCAGTACTCATTTCTTTGCTTTTGATGCTTCAAGTCTCTTCTTCATTTGTATGGAGATTGTCCAGCATTCACTGACATATAAAAGGACTGATATTATATAACAGTTCAGTAATCTTTCTTTGTTTCTGTTGCTTCAAATCTCTTCTTCATCTGTGAGAAGATTGTCCGGCATTCATCGTCATACAGTAGACCTGGTATTACGTAACTGTTCGGTACTCTTTTCTTTGTTTCTGGTGCTTCAAGTCTCTTCTTTGTCTGTGAAGAGATTGCCCAGCATTCACTACCATATAGGAGGACTGATATTACGTAACAGTTGCTTCAAGTCTCATCTTCAATTGTGTTAAGATTGTATAGCATTCACTGGCATAGGTGACGGCAGATTATGACCTAACAATTCAGGACTCTTTTCTTTGTTTCTGGCGATTTGTCCATTTTGTCTTCAACAATTCCTCTGTTTTGCAAATTATGTGTCCCTGAAGTTTTAACTTTTACTTTCTGATCCTAAATATTTTCCCTTTTTTTTTTCTTTTTTTTTTGATTTACCTTAAAATTTTTTAGTTTCTCTGCGACATCATCTAATACTATTCTCCGTAGCATTTTCCTGCTGAACCACATTTTTGTCTGTTCTCCATCTCTGAGGAAATTATGCTACTGCAATCACTGCCTATATGGAAGATTGATGTTACATAGCGTTTCAGTGTTCTTTTCTTTGTTTTTAACAACTTATTACTATTTCTTAATGTTTTGGTATTGTAAACCAACATACTTCAGAGAAAATTAATGCGAAGCAATTAACACTGACATTACTGTTAATTTGATAATTTTATTGTCTTCAATGACTGTTCGTTTTCCCATTGCTTGCGGGGAGTAGTTGAATCAATGTTTGATATAACCACCATTGAACTTGCCTTTATTCGTGTAATAAAACAACTCGCAACTGTTTCAGCGATGCAAATGTCATAATATCTAAATTCCCGCAAACAAATAAAACATTAAGTAAATTTTCTATCCTTTTTTTTTCTTTTTAGCCATTAAGACAAAACTAAACAAGATTCAGCGACAAAAAAAAATCGATAATTTTTTTAGACCTGATTTTCGGTTTTAATATTGATTTGTTTTCCAAAAATCGATAGAAAACTAACAATCGGATTCTAAACGAAGTAAACCAGAATTATCGAATTCAAATTGCTTTGGTCAGAATAGAACATGTTTTTATGGGCAGTTATTTTGTGGTTCGACTGACAACGGATTGGTTTAAAACGAAAAGATTTACGAACTTTGGCCTATAATTCGAGTATAAAGTGGTTAGTTACTGATTACATTAAAACCGAAATTTTACTAATGAATCTAAATAGAGCGGTTAGCTTTACCCTTCAATCGCTATATAATATACCAGCAATGATGCCCAGCTTTCCCGGATCAAGTCTCTTTCTACATCTCTACCGTGTAACACATTTTTAATGGTGATGGTGATATGAACTGTTTATTTATAAGAAAATATTCAGCATTCATTGATCGAGAAGTTAGTGATACCGTCAAATGAAATTTATTCATAAAATGTTTATATTAAAAGAATTTTTCGGGAAAATAATCATCTGAAGCCCAGTTGTTGTTATTGCTCTTTCAATACTGACTGAAGTTTCCTACCTAACCTTTTATTCAAGCATATTTGACATCATTTTGACATGAAAAAAATGCTACTCTGATCAAAGGAGACAACAATTCACAACGAAGAAAATGTCTCGAGTCTGTTTTAACGGCAAGGTCACCCACAAGAATTTTGCGTCCTGGGTCTTATAACATTTCACTACTCCTGGTAGAACTTCTATTATCACAGTTTGGGATATCTAATAACAAAAGGGATGGAAAAAAAAGAAAACAACTCTAAATGAAATCGGCTAGATTAAAAAAAATTAAAATTAAAAATTTCCAGCATCCCTCGTTTGTGCGCATGTGTAGTCGAAGCAACATAACAAATTTACTCCCATCAAGAACTAAAGGACGAAGCGAATCACAAGAAAACTTTTTTTCAATTTTTCATACATTTTTCCTGAATATTGTTCTTAATATATAAAAATATGGTTATCTCATATATATATATATATATATATATATATAGGATAACGATATATATTTCCTTTCCTATACACACACATATAGTAAAGGAAATAAATCCGTTGGTATATAATCCAAGTGGATCCTACTAATATAAAATATATGTATATATTACGAAATGGACAAAGTCCGACAATTTATTTATTAAAGATATTTTTATGTTTTTTAACGTTATAGATACAAGTATTTAAGTAAATGCTCTGTTTATAATAAACAGTATTAAATAACATGTCCGAGAAATTTTCATAGAAAATATTCGTTCTTTGACAGGATTCGAACCTGCATCCTATACGGAACCGTCATTTACGCTGACGTGCCTTACCGTTAGGCTACAAAGAAGCGTTCGGTAGACAAGGTCGAATTTACTGCTTATAAACTCAATCTTCCATGAATCTCGAATATTCATAACTGCTCATGGCGTATCAAATGTAAACAAATGACGTCATATATTACGAAATGGACAAAGTCCGACAATTTATTTATTAAAGATATTTTATAACGTTTATATTTTATATTCTATAACGTTATACATATATATTATACTAAAAGTATAATTAAATATTAAAACTGTATTCTATTTATTTAATTGTTATATGTATTGTTCAAAATGTCTACCAAGTGGTTGGTAGATGGCGACTAGGAAAAATGGCAAAAAGAACAAACTTACCAGGAGCCCAAAACGGCAGGAAATTTTGGATAGTTATGATCGCCCACTTCCCGAAGAAACTTAGAAGAGTAAGTGTCGTTGGAGGCACGTATATTTCTAGCCTTTCTGCGAATAAACGATTCACAACTGTTCTTGTTTCGATCCTTGGGGCTGCGCATTTCTGTGCTGTGGACCCTGGGCCATTTACTACTATTGCACTAACAATATATCGATCTTAGCGAGCGTCTGTAGTCTGGCTGTCTAAAACCATGTCTACAGGTGCAAAACTCTTCATTTGGCGACTCAAGAGAACATCAAAGCATGACCAACACATCACACCCAACATCATTTCATTGAACTCTTTGAATACAGTAAACCAAATCGCAATATCTAAAGAAATAAAAATGATAAAAATGAGTCGAATGCAGATTGAGAGCTAGTCCATTGCGCTCTCTTCTTCACTTGTGAGAAGATTGTATGTCATTCACTGTCATATAGGAGGGCTGATATTACGTAACAGTGCAGTGGTCTTTTCTTTGATTCTGTTGCTTCAAGTCTCTTCTTCATCTGTGAGGAGATTGTCTACTATTCACTTTCATATAGGAGGACTTTCTTTCATTGCAGGCTGGTAGCGCCGTTGTGCAAGTTTGTTGAAGGTCTCATGGTTCGCATGCTGCAGGGAAAGTTCTTTGTCTTTGAAGCTTCTTCTGTTTGTAGCAATGTGGCACCGCAGTTGACGAAGGCTGAAAAATATATTTGTTTTTTTGCTTACTAAGTGTTATGAGAGTCGTTATTTGGACGACACGTCAGAAGGGATTCTATGGAGGCGAAAAGTTCATTTCTTCCCAACTGATCTTGTACTTTAAGCATCAGCTTAAAGTCAAGATTAGGACAGGAAAGCGGAGTCTCACTTCATCAGAATTTGGCAAAAGTGGGTGAATCTTGCGCGATTGTGTCGAGTGAAAGGGGCTTATATGGAGTGGCACTTTGATGCCGGTTAGGCATCAGGATATTGTTCTTCCTGTGTTGAACATAGGCAACCCATCCCGACATTAGGCTAGTTTAGGTTTGTTTTTGAATCTTTAGTTTCCCTTTTTCAGTTAACTTAGCTAGGATATATATACGCATTGACCCCTTTTATTTATGTCCCTATTTTCTTTAGTTTAATTCCCCTTCCCCTCCCTCGTTAGGTGGTCAGTGATGTCAGTTCTCTGGTAGATGCGGGGTGCCTTTCGTTTCGCCTGTGTGTTTTCGTATTTGTTTTTGTGTTTGAACGAATGCGTGTCTATGTGAGTGCTTGGGATGAATGAATGTTTTATACTATTATAATCTCGCATCGATTTCGTCCCGTAAACTGATGTTTCTGCCACATCTAAGGGTTATGGGGGTATTACTAACATTATTTTGTTTAGTTTTCTTGTAAATAATTTTGTTCCATATTGTACATACTCATTGGTAATTTTTTAAATTGTAGTTTTATTCCCCTCCTCCCATACAGACAATGAATTGTACATATTAGGACTTTGATAGAGACCACGAGGTATTGTGGTGAATGTAGTTGTGGTGAATGTTGCTTTGATGTTAAGAATAATTGTGTCCAGTATTCACTGTCATATAGGAGGACTGATATTGCGTAACAGTTCAGTACTCTTTTCTTTGTTTCTCTTGCTTCAAGTCTCTTCTTCATCTGTGAGGAGATTGTCCAGCATTCACTGCCATATAGGAGCACTGATATTACGTAACAGTTCATTACCCTTTTCATTGTTTCTGTTGCTTCAAGTCACTTCTTCATCTGTGAGGAGATTGCCCAGCATTCACTGCCATATAGGAGGACTGATATTACGTAACAGTTCATTACCCTTTTCTTTGTTTCTGTTGCTTCAAGTCTCTTTTTCATCTGTGAGGAGATTGTCCAGCATTCACTGCCATATAAGTAGACTGATATTACGTAACAGTTCAGGACTCTTTTCTTTGTTTCTGATGCTTCAAGTCTCTTCTTCATCTTAGGTAAGAATTGAATCCATCTTTTCTTCCCCCACCTATGGTTTAAGTAGCATGGGAAAATATCTAAATTGAAATATCCAGTTTTGGGCCGCAACTAATCTAAGAAAATTTCAAATCGTGGAAAAGACAAAATTTCATTGATTTATTCGTTGATTCGTTTTTTACAGATTATCAACCTTTTGTAGATTACTTAAAACCAGAAGGTATTTTTAGACTGTAAGAACATTTTTTGAGATAATAATTATTTGGTGATATAAGCCTTACTAATTAACCCATAGCTTGGGGAGAAAGGGTTAATACATATCTTTCCTAAATGCATTTGCGCGCAGTAAATATAACGAAGACAAAGGATATTGGAACTCGACTCCCCGATTAAGAATTAAACGAGACATTATCCATTACACTATCCATACATCTAAGCTTACAGCAGCTGGTACTTTGAAACAATCACCCATCTACGTATTGACCAAGCTTGACGTTGCTTAACTTCAGTGATCGTATGGGAACATGTGTTTCAACATGATGTGAGCATAAGCCAAAAAAGGACAAAATGGAAACTATTGCAATATATTTCCCAAGAATTCATGAAGAAAAGAAAAACGTGGAGAGTAATTACCGTTTACGTCCTTGTGGGTCATGACATTTAGAATAACTTTATTAACTGAGTGATTTCAAGAAATCCGTGTATTATCGGAAGAGACACGGAAAACATTGCGCAAATTAAGAGATCAACATATCAATCAAGACCAGAATGTGGGGAACCGAATGAGGATGTAATTCCTTACACACTAGTATTTATATGTGTCCCCACGAAGATAAGACGTGACACAAGGTCGGTTACCTGTGGGTCACCCGAGCGCGTACACGCGGACCAGGGCCAAAAATTGCCAAAACCCGACAACCATCGGTTGCGCTGGCATCGCTATTGCTACCGATCCACTCTCTTTAGTGCAGCTGTTCCCTTGGACCGTGGACCTCTCAATATTTTCTCAGTTTTTCTCTGTTCACATACAGAGACACAGCGAGTTGGACGGCGAGCTGCCAAACATTACACACTTACAATTGTCAACCTCGTTAATTGCTAAATATCCGCCCTATCCTATACTTAGACTGGCACAAGGCCACAAGTATGGGGAACACATAGATAATCGAACTCACAAGTCAGTAGACGTAGTCAACCATACAAGCTCGTTAACCATTACTCCACTCTAAAGCGACCATTTAAATTTACAAAGCTTAGAATCCGGCAACAAGCCCTCTTATTAGGAAAATGGAAGTATTGAATAGCGGGGAACATCATCTTTATCGCTGTTGTTCTCAGGTTCACTCTGACCCGGGGTGGTAGCACCTGTAAGGGTCCCAGCTATGGGCGAAGGAACCCTCCTAACAAAAACGGAATACTATGAAAGTATTAAAAATGTATTTTTATAGTAAAATGACCAGCAATAAATTTTATAGTAGAATTAATAACAATACGTTTTAAAATCAAATGCTTTTAACGTCTTTAGATTTCGGGATTAAATGACCCAGAGATGTGTTGATATACTCCTAAACAAAAGTAAACAAAAAGCTGAGTTTTCTCCCAAGGCCATAAGGATGGTTTTCTCATCTCCGATCGAACATACTACGCAGTAATAATGTTGAACCAGACCAGCTCATTAACCATTATCCCAAAACGAGGCTAACATTTAAATTGACAAAGCTTAATGCAATTATGGCACAAGGCCATAAGTGAGAATAACCTTGGAAATTCGAACTCATTGATAAGAATTAATAATCTACCAGTCTAGCTCGTTAACCATTACACTACGTCAAAGTGCCCATTTAAATAAACTAAGCATAATATATTTGGGACAAAAGGTCTACAAGTAAGAGTCACTTTCTGAGAATTGAACTTCAGCAGTAGTAATGCTGAACCAAACAAATTCGTTATCCCATGCCGAAGCCCCCGTTTAAATTTACAAAGCTTAATACAGTTTTTGCACAAGGTCACAGTTAGGTTCACCTTAATGAGAATCGAACTCATTAATCAGTATCAATCACCAACTAGACTAGCTCTTTAACCGTTATGCCATTCTGAGGCCCCCGTTTAAATTTACTAAGCTTAACTCACTAATTAGTAGTATAAGTCATATTCCTTCGTTAAACATTATTCCAACCCGAAACGCCTTTGGTTTAGTTGCAATTTTCAAATCTGAGTTTTGTTTGGCATAAGGCCATAAATATTGGGCCCCCAAATAATGATCCACCTCATTAGTAATGTATAATCAGACCACCTACCTGACTAGTTCCTCTCACTGAGGCGCGCTTACTTATTTGTCAGTGTTTACCTTTCGGGGTTTTTTGCATGCAGTTTACCCAGTTTGAGATCATACATTCTGTCTTCCTAATAGTCATTGAGTTTTGTCATTTACTTTTTATTTCTATGCCTTTTTCCTTTCAAAATCAGTCGCAAATGCAAGCGATCCGAACGAAATGAAAAAGAAAGTGAATGGAAATCGATCTTAAAATTGGCCAAATAAGAAACAAAAAAAAGTTTGCGGAAAAGATAAAAATATTGGAGAGACTTAGACAACGCGTATAGCCAAGCTCAAAATTGTTAGTAACGTCGAATCAATTGTATAGCAGCCAACCACTTATTCTCTCGTTGTCAAATTTGGCTTGAGACACGAGATCAATTTAAAGAGATAATAAAGGCTGTAGCAATTGTCAATATTGAGGTTTTGTACCCGGTACTATTTTTGCTATTACTGTTTGGTATTTGGTTTTGCGACGGCAATATTGGCAAAAAAAAAGAGATGGACAAAGAAAGCAAACGAGATTCAAATTCCTTGCAATTTTACGACGATATATCAGTACAGCAGTAGTTAATTTATAAGAATGTATAGAAAATGGCAGTTTTCAAGATAGCAGAAATAAATGTCTGTCGGCATTTTCAAAATGTCTTTCAGATCAAAACTACTTTTTCGTCAGAATGTACAAAGACGTGCGTTCGGGAACACGTAAATTATAATTCCACCTTTCTTTGTGGAAAATGAAAAGTAAAAATTATTTTAAAATGAATAAAAGAACTTCTCGAAAATTTTTTTTCGTCTCTATAAATGTTTCTCTTTTGATATCGTTGTCTTGTTCTAACTTTCTATACATTGAATTTGGTCTACGCTTATTTTCCGCATCGACTTTGCTATCGCTTGTTTTATTCATTTTGATTTTCTTTCACATGTTTCCTTCTTTTTCTTTATACTGGAATCACCGCTTTCGCATTCAATATTCTGTCTCTATCAATATATCACTTCGTCTCAGATTTTCCTTTTTCTTTGTTTTTCTACACCCTTTCTATCGCCATTTTAATATCAATCATTCTGTCTCTTATAAGTTCTGCTTCTGACCTTTTTCGCTTCTATTTCTGTTTTGGTTTTACTTTCTATCTCAAATTTCGTAATGAATTCTTTTCTATAATAGTCTGTCTGCATTATTCACTATTCTTTTCTTTCTTTCACGATTTTTTATACAGTGTAACCCGGATATAAGAGACCCGGATAAAGAGAAACCCGAATATAAGATAGATTTTCTCTGGTTCCAAATTAGAGCCATACTTACCTAAATAAAATAGACCAAACCCGGGCATAAGAGAAACCCGGATATAAGAGACTTCTTATCCGGTCCCGACAACTCTCTTATATCCGGGTTACACTGTATTTATTTTTATTTTCCTATCATTGTATTTCTCAATGTGAATATCTTTTTTATTCCTTCTTTTTCCTTCCCTTTCTCATGCAGCTTTCATATTAACCTTTATTCCAAATTTCTCTCCTCTCTCTATCTCAACGTTTTCTTTCTCTTTTTTCCACCTCAGATATTATATCTTATATATAAAGTACAATGTATGTGCGTGTGTTTCTGCGTGTGTGTGTGCGTGTCCAAGCAACTCCTCCGCTCCCACTGGTCCGATTTCAATGATTCATAGCTCATTCAAAAGCCAGAGAAAAAGTTAGGCACAGAGAATGATTTTCGTTGAGCTCAGATTCAGGGTTGCCAGATTTTATGAGGTTCAATATATATATATATATATATATATATATATATATATTATAGCCCATAATATATGTTTTACTTAATTAGCTATTATGTTCCTCTAACTCTTCAAATGTTGAATGTATAACTAATTCTAATTTCTGCTTCTCAATCTTTACACTATATTAAATTTATCTTATAAACTGTCCCCTGTTCTGTCACCCATGAAATAAAAAATAATTGTTTGTAAGTAAAGTAAAGACCTACGTGCATCAAATCGTCTTTAAATTAAGTGGCAGCAGAAGAATTATCGTTGAACTTTTAAAAGGTAAGCTTAAACATTAATTCAATACTTAAATACAGTGATCAATTTTGAGTTCTTCTGAAGTTTATTGATGCCTATCGCATCTACTCCTTCCTAGCTATTGTGATGATGACCAAACCAAGAGTCCTCCACAGGAGTTAGCTTAAATGCCGTCCGATAGGGTGGTTTTTAAGCTAGCATTCTTATATATTCTTTTATCGCCTTTCATCTTTTTATCTTTTTGCCTCTATTTTTATGCGAGCTTTCTATCCCAGCTTTCATGTTCGTTTGTAGAACTCTCTTCCGGCTTCTTGCTTTCTTGATCTTTGTAGTGTATTAGTAAATAGAATTGTACCTATCTGTACTTGTTAAGTAAAAGATATAAAGTGTATAGTAAACTAGGAAACAAGCAAGAAGTTGACTACTGATTACATATTGTAGAACAACACAGTCCAATATGGCGTCGACGATAGTAGGTTTACGTCGCTTCGATGAAACAGAATTTGTCGAGACTTGGATCCGGGGTTTTGCAGCCCAGGCTAGGGCTAAAAAAAGTGTAAGACAATCAGGCAAGAGGGGGAGAAAACGAAATGAGACCAAGATATTCATTAAAAGAAACAGGACATAAACTTCAAAATGGAAGAGGAAATAGGTTTTAGAAATTTGAGAACAACCAAAGGCACTAAACATCTTCGGTTCAGGTAGCTTTAGTCGATTAGTAAATAGTGTAGCGGACTGTAGGTTTACGTGTTGTTAAATTAGGAACACGTGTGTAGAAGAGAGTCCACTATAAGAATATGGCGGACTTAGAGATTGAATCCACCATAAAGAAATGTAAAGAAAACAAACAAGACCGATATATATATATATATATATATATATATATATATATATATATATATATATATACAAACAAATATATGCATTAAACAACAAAATTTGCAATGGACAAAGATATTAACGTTTGTGTTTGTGCGTGAACAATGATGAATCTTCATACGTACGTGTATGTGTGTGTGTGTGTGTTTGATGGCGTTTTCCCACAACGCAAATTTCTGCGAGAGATCACATCTTTTAAATGTGTCCGCTGAAATGCAAAGTAAAAAGAGAACGAGGCAAGAAATCGCCCAGTATTTATCAGGAAATTAAGGAGGCTTTAACTCCGACAATAGGATTGTTCCTATTTGCATATGTTGAGTTGAAGAGATATAAAGTGTATAGTAAACTAAGAGATAGGCAAGAAGTTAACCACAGATCACGTGTCGTAGAAGAGTCTAGTCGGCACCTACTTATATCTGAACATCGGGATCGTCATTCTCTCTCCTTTATCCCCTTCCTTCCCTCTTATGACGGTGACGAAGGTGGCTGTGAAGGACCAGGCTACTCTTAAAGAGTGAGGAACAGGAGTCACGGTGGACGCAGCTGACTGAGCCGAGCCATCCTGTCAGCACGTCGCAGATCTTCATGTTGACGTAGAACAACACGATACAACTATTTTCGAAGATTCAAATGCAATATCAATCGTTATATTATGTCTTCTTAGTTCCTGTTCTCTTTTTTTTTTCTTTTTTTCTCGCTCCTTGATGTTTTTCCATTTCTTATATTATTTTACACTTAGTAACCCCACCCACCGAGTCTTAGTGGCTATATTACCTTTTCTTGCGGCGAAATGATTAAAAAAGAGAAAATATGGATCTTTCTTTTCTTAAATTTCTATTATAACTTCTGTCTATGTCTATCTTTTCCTTATTCTTTCTTTTTCCTTATCTTTTTTCAACGCTTTCAAAATGTACCTTTCTTTCTCTACTATCTCAGCTTCATTCTCTTTATCTTTCCTTTCTATCCCCTCTGTCTTATTCAATTACCTTTCCTTACAACCACGCCATCTTTGCATTTTCAACATTTTCTCCTTTTCTTTTTCTATCTGAATTTCGTTTAACATTCAGTTTTCTTTCATATGATACGGTCTTTTCTTTTTTTCATATTTTCCTTTTCTTCTCATATTCTTTCTTTCTTTTTCATCAAATCTTTCTCTCTCTCTCTCTCTCTCTCTCTCTCTCTCGCTATTTTTCTTATTCTTTCTCTTTTTTCATATTTTCCTTTTCTTCTCATATTCTTTCTTTCTTTTTCATCAAATCTTTCTCTCTCTCTCTCCCTCTCTCTCTCTCGCTATTTTTCTTATTCTTTCTCTTTTTTCATATTTTCCTTTTCTTCTCATATTCTTTCTTTCTTTTTCATCAAATCTTTCTCTCTCTCTCTCTCTCTCTCTCTCTCTCGCTATTTTTCTTATTCTTTCTCTTTTTTCATATTTTCCTTTTCTTCTCATATTCTTTCTTTCTTTTTCATCAAATCTTTCTCTCTCTCTCTCTCCCTCTCTCTCTCTCTCGCTATTTTTCTTATTCTTTCTCTTTTTTCATATTTTCCTTTTCTTCTCATATTCTTTCTTTCTTTTTCATCAAATCTTTCTCTCTCCCCCTCTCTCTCTCTCTCTCTCTCTCTCGCTATTTTTCTTATTCTTTCTCTTTTTTCATATTTTCCTTTTCTTCTCATATTCTTTCTTTCTTTTTCATCAAATCTTTCTCTCTCCCTCTCTCTCTCTCTCCCTCTCTCTCTCTCTCTCTCTCTCTCGCTATTTTTCTTATTCTTTCTCTTTTTTCATATTTTCCTTTTCTTCTCATATTCTTTCTTTCTTTTTCATCAAATCTTTCTCTCTCTCCCTCTCTCTCTCCCTCTCTCTCTCTCTCTCTCTCTCGCTATTTTTCTTATTCTTTCTCTTTTTTCATATTTTCCTTTTCTTCTCATATTCTTTCTTTCTTTTTCATCAAATCTTTCTCTCTCCCTCTCTCTCTCTCTCCCTCTCTCTCTCTCTCTCTCGCTATTTTTCTTATTCTTTCTCTTTTTTCATATTTTCCTTTTCTTCTCATATTCTTTCTTTCTTTTTCATCAAATCTTTCTCTCTCTCTCTCTCTCTCTCGCTATTTTTCTTATTCTTTCTCTTTTTTCATATTTTCCTTTTCTTCTCATATTCTTTCTTTCTTTTTCATCAAATCTTTCTCTCTCTCTCTCGCTATTTTTCTTATTCTTTCTCTTTTTTCATATTTTCCTTTTCTTCTCATATTCTTTCTTTCTTTTTCATCAAATCTCTCTCTTTCTCTCTCTCTCTCTCTCTCGATATTTTTCTTATTCTTTCTCTTTTTTCTCAGCTTTCTTTCAACGCTTTCATACTCAGATTGACTAAGTAGTGAGTCGATCTTCACTAGATGCTCCACACTTTCGGCCTTGTGCCGCATCTAAGCTATGCATAGAAAATAATTTGGGCACTTCGCTGTGGTGTAATGGTTAACAAGCTTGTCTCGCTAGGTAAATTACGACTGAAAAGTGAATTCAATCCTTACGGGGTACCACATAAATTTGGTCTTGTGCCACATCCAAGCTAGGACTAGAAAATCGTTTGGGTACATCGACTACGTGTAATGGTTAACAAGCTTGTCTCGCTAGGTCAATTACGACTGAAAAGTGAATTCAATCCTTACTGGGTACCCCATACATTTGGCCTTGTTCCACATCCAAGCCAGGACTAGAAAATCATTTGGGCACTTCATTGTGGTGTAATGGTTAACAAGCTTGTCTCGCTAGGTAAATTACGACTGAAAAGTGAATTCAATCCTTACTGGGTACCACATACATTTAGCCTTGTGCCACATCCAATCTAGGATTAGAAAATAATTTGGGCTCTTCGACGAGGTGTAATGGTTAACAGGCTTGAAGAAGTCAATTACGACTTAAGAGTTATTTCGATCCTCACTTGGTGCCCCACACTTCCGACCTAGTGCCACATCTCGGCTACACTTTGAAAATCACCATACTTAAATGTCTTTCACTTCTGTCTCAGGTTTTTCAGGTTTGATTCGCCTTTTCTTTTCCTTTCTATTTCACCTTTCTTATTTATAATATCTTTCTCAAACTACTTTTGCATCTGAATGTACAAAGAAGTTCTTTCGGGAAAAACCCAAATTATAATTCCACCTTTCTTCAAGGAAAAAGATTTTTTAAAAGATTTTAAAATGAATAAAAGAGTTTCCTCTCGATAATTTTTTGTCGTCTCTCTAAATATTTCCCTATTGAACTTCTTTTTTTCTATTTTCTTTTTCACTGAGTTTCGTTTACGATTATTTTCACTATCAACGTATCGCTTGTTTCATAGTATTTGGTGTTATATTCCTATTTTATCACTGTCTTAGATCTGTTCTTTTTCATTCTTTTTAGTCTTTCTTTCTCATTGTATCTCATTATTTCATTTTTTATTATTCTTTCTCTGTTTCTCACAACACAGCAAGAGGCTACAAAAAAAAATTAGCCTAAGAACCCGATTTATGTTCTTAAATAGTCTCGTCAGATCGAGGCTCTTATACGGATGCCATGCATGTCGTCTAACGCGTTCAAAAATTTCAAAACTAACAACTCTATACATCCGTTTTCTCAGCTCAAGGATTAAAATTGGCGAATGGACACCTCATTGGATACTATTCTATTCGAATGGACACCTCATTGGATACTATTCTTCATCAGATACCAGTCACTGACGCTCCACTCTTGACCTGATAGCCTTGTCAGATGGAGGCTTTCATACCGATGACATACATGGCATCTATCACGTTCCGAAATTTCTAAACTATCAGATATATACATCCGTTTTCTTAGAACAAGGATTAAAATTGAGGAATGGAGCCTTCAGGTCTTAAAAAATACTATTCTTCATTAGATACCAGTCACTGACACTACAGCCTCGTTTTGATAGCCTCATCAGATCGAGACTTTCATACCGATGACATACATGGCATCTAACACGTTCAGAGATTTCTAAACTGTCAGCTATATACCTCCGTTTTCTCAGGTCAAGGATTAAAATTGAGGAAAGGACCTACACAGGTTTTAAAGTATACTCTTCTTCATCATATACCAGTGACTTGCGCTACAGAATCACAAATAAAGAGCTTTATCAAACAACAAAACAATTACACCATTTTATGTCTTCTAAAGCCAGCAACGACTTAAATGGATAGTCCATGTAACTAGACGTGAAAATATAATTGAGATGCTGACTGTAAACATTCTATAAAGACCGATAAAAGTTGATTTGGGAAACCTGTTTTCTGAAAAATTGTTCCAAGAGAACGATTTTATAGACTCATCGGTCAATGAATACCGAAACCGTACTTGTATTCTTCTATTTAGCATGTCTCTTCAGGATTTTGGCGATCATGGCTTTCCATAATTTCCCCTCTTTCTCGTGTTTAGTATTATTTTTCTTTTTGTTATCTCTCCTAAAACTTGTTCTGCCATCGATTTACTCAAACTCATTACGTAAGTTATAAGTTGTTTTCACCAGACTAACTTATATTTCATGTCCCGAGAGTATCAAATTTTCCAAGCCCCCTTTTCTCATGATATGCCCGAGAATTTTCAGCTGTCTCTTTCTCATGTTAAGTAGAAGTCTCATTTTCGTTTCCATTTTCTCTAAAAGTTCATCGTTGTTGACATATTCAAATCATGTAATTCTCAGTACACTTCGGTAGAAGGACATTTCTGTTGATTTAAATTTTTTTCTTCATCGGCGAGGTGACCGCCCAGCATTCCTTGTCATATAAAAGGACTGATATTACGTAAAAGATGAGTACCCTTTTCTTTATATCTCTTACTTCAAGTCTCTTCTTCATCCGTGGGGAGAATGTCTACCATTCACTGCCATATAGTAGGACTGATATTACTTAACAGTTCAGTACTCTTTTCTTTGTCTCTGTTGCTTCAAGTCTCTTTTTCATCTGTGTGAAGATTGTCCAGCATTCACTGTCATATAGGAGGACTTATATTTCAATCTGCTTGTGAATCGAGAGCAAGAACTAAAAGGTCAGACAATCTAACAGTGATCTCATCTCATAATCCTCACTCTTGCTACATATGTGGCCTCCTTTGTAAATCACTAGCGGGTCTTAAATGCCACTTAAGATTATCGCACAAAATTTCTTAACTGAATCAACTAATCTGTCAGATCCTCATACGTCGAAACCAACAGAAGAGTCCATTATTATATTTACATTATAATTATTTAAAAAAAAAAATATGATTCCATCGTAACACGGAACATCTTATATTTTTGAAAACGGAAAACTCCAAATCTAGATTAATTTTAAAAATTAAACCTACAATCCAGAGTCTCGTTGCATTGTCAAGCGATTTTAAATGAGAATGGAACGATACTCTGGACTGTAGTTTCAATTTTTAAAATCGGTGCGTATCGAGTACTGTTTTTTAAAAATAAAAGGTAAGAACTCTGAATTATAAATTTTACTGTTCTCTCCTGTTATTTTAAATACGCACACACACACACACACACACACACATATATATATATATATATATATATATATATATATATATATATATATATATATATATATGTATTCAAAGATTCTCTTTTAATCATCATATATCTCCAAGTATAGGATTGGTGTATACGGAATAAATTCCAATGACCAACAAATACTATTCTTAAAAGAGTGCTCAATACAGAGTAGAGCAAATAAAATTATTTATTCGAAAATTATAACATAAATATGTTGAAACAAGATGGCTATTTTGTAGTGATTTTATAACATATTTATGTTACAATTTTCGAATAAATAATTATATATATATATATATATATATATATATATATAATATGAATAGTTATACTCGTTTGGAAAAAACCTTAGGTATTGAACAAACCAATAACCAAGGGAAAATAAGGAAAAATAAGGCCAGTTGGCCCTGACGATCCGTATAAGTGAAACCTAGGTAGGTTTACCTGATAGAATAAATATATATATATATAGTTTTTTTTTTTTAATTCATTGATTTAATATAAAAATAAGTTGAGACTTTGGAATTTGCTTAAAATCCATTAAAGTTGTAATGTTTGTAGTTAAATTACTTACTGAGAGAAACAGTTTTGTTTTTAATAATTTTCAATACTGAAAATGTTTGTTCGTATCTGGGCGTCAGTTATATTTCTGAGCATTTTTAATTCTGGAAATTAAGCCCGGAGAAGTTCATGAACATTTAGGATTGATTTAGGCTTAGTATGAGAGCGCAGCTATCGATTCTCGTATTTGTAATCGCCATTGTTAGATCGTCTGGTTCATTTTGTAACGGTGGATTTGTGCTATAGCTTAATGGCTTTTTCCATTTCTTGTTTCTTTGTATTAAATGAAATATCTTCGATTCCTGAACACAATCAATATTGATATCGACGTTTATTTAGTGTTTAACAACGTTTTGTTTATTATAAGCTATGCAGAAGAAATACATTTACCTTAAAAAAAAAGGCTGAGGGTGTGCGCCTGCCGATGCTATTGGCTCTATGTTATACCATAGAGCCAATAGCATTCCGTCGTTTATAACAGAAAACGGTTGATGGAATAACCCGGATGTGCTCTCGGCAAAGCTTAATGGAATAACCGGGATGTACTGGTTACAGATTAATGCGCATACCTTTGAACGCATATAAAATCAGTGTCAGTGAAGACGAAAAACAAAAAGTCGATGCTGTGGTATAGGATATTTCGTTACAACTTTTTTTAATCATCTCACTCAAAGCAAGGCGATAATGTCACTTCGACGGAAGGAGTTAATAAGAAGGAAAGAAAATGAAAAGTCTAGTGAGGGGAAATGACAATCAAAAAACCGGATACAGGATTTCTATTGGCGCGAATTGCGAAAAAAGAAACTATTCATCATCATCATCATCATCATCATCATCATCATCATCATCCTTTGACTTCCCACCTCCTCCTCCCCCCAATGGTTTGGTCGGAACTCCCTTGACAATCCCTTTCCACAAATCCCCAATGTCCAATCCTGAGTCCCGAGCTATGGTGTTCGGGAAAGTCAATTCTCGTGAGAAGACACTTCCAGAACGATGCCATTGTAGTAACGATGAGACGATTTCCCTGTCCCCTCGGTGGCAGTGGCCGACAAACTGCAATCGTTTTTGTTTGTGTTTAAGAGAGATTGGCCTCAGTTCACCGTACATTGTGTTAAACGTTGTATAGGATCTCCAACTGATGTTCTGGATTTTTCTAAGTAGATTTGTATAGGTTCCATCCAGTCGTCTTTCAAGACGATCTGATAATGTCCAAGTTTTTGATCCATACAGTAGGAGTGGTTCAATCAAAGTTCGAAAGGGTTTTTGCGCCAAATCTTGTGAAGCTTGTTACACGCATCCCATGCAAGAGCTTTGCGGGTGCTGAAGTATTTTGACGAATCTATTATGTGAGATCTAAGTTATTTGAAGTCCTTAACTCTTTTGATGGATGCTTTATTGAGTGACTTCAACTCGGATGGTTCAGGGGAGGTTGTCATATATGCTGTCCTACTCACGTTGTAATAGACACCTACCTGGTTCGCTGCTTGCTCGAATGATTGCAGCAAGGATTCTGCATCCTTGATACATTGAGAAATTAATGCAAGTTCGTCGGCAAAGTCATGGCCAGTCAGGTATTGTGGAAGGTGCCGATTACTCTGTCGGGATTTCAAAAGGAGTCCTTTTTCTTCCATGATGTCGAGAGAAATGCACAGAAACTATTAGAATATAAGTTACGGCTACATGTAGCTGATAAAATTGTAAAACGGCGAGACCTAACAGCCAAACTAGTAGTGTACATAAATTCATGCGGTTGTGATACCAAGGAGGAAAGCACACTAGAACAATTGCCAAGAAAATATTTTAGAAAAGATGGAGGATAGCTACGTCACGGCGTTGGGAAAGTGATTGAAGTCGAGATTCCAGATGAGGACTGATTACATTACAGACCCCACCTTTCTTTGAATTTTGTCTCGAGATATATAGCAGGTGAACCATACCGGAAATGGCAGTATTATTCAAAGCACTGAAACAAATAAAAAAAAAGAGTTGAACTACTATGTAATATCAAACCTCCAATATGGCAGTTAATTCTGAATAATTTCCTCGCAGATAAACATACAATAGAGATGGACTTTGCCAGAAAAATTCAGAGAATACCATTGATGAAATATGTGAGGAATGAGGAAGTTTCAAAGAAATTTGTGGACAGAAAGTACACTTGAAAAGTCAGTTGAAATTCCCCATGATGAGGAAATGGGGCTTGGCAAATTTGACACTTACCGCACAAGAGAGACAGAGGGAAGAATCGTCTAAGCTACTTAATGAACTTGTGTTAATGGATAACAGAACCTCGGCAGGAATTAATGGTAAGAAGACAAACATTGATTAGCGCGACGAAAGATAGGAAGTTGTCGAGCACCGTGTTCACCCACATCCTGATGGCACGCAGTTGATAGAAAATACCTTATGTTCATCGTAGACTGTAAAAAATATCTGAAAGTTGTCATGAAAACGCAGCAAAAATATAAAGAAGGAACTGATTTCATGACGCGTTGCTTCAGTTCTCAAGAATCGTGATTGAATGAGTCACTGACCATTTGAAAGAAGAGTTTTCTAAGTTTTGAATGGCTGGCACAAGGGCGCTGTAGTCGCGTCGTATCCCCGGAAAAGGTCAGTTGTTTGTCTATCCTCGGAATGGCGAGTCCTTAGCAAAAGGCGTTCTGCGTTTTCGAGTTCGTGAAAACAAATACGGCTGTCACAGTGCAGCGTGCTTTTCGAAGGAAATTCGACATTAATCCGTCCTATTCTAAGAACATTTGATAGTGGTTTAAGCAGTTTCAAGAGAGTGGGTGTCTGTGTAAAGGAAGAAAGTCCAGGACGACCACGAGTTTCGGAGGAACAAGTGACGAGGATCCGGGCTGCGTTTGAGGGGAGTCCACGGAAATCCACAAATCGAGCTAGCTGTGAGCTGGTGATCTCTCAATACATTATCTGGCGTGTGCTAAGAAGACGTCTACATTTAAAATCTTATAGACTACGCCTCGTTCAGGCACTTACAAAGAACTTACTCTTTGTGCTTGACCTGTGAGATCACCAGACCTTATCGTGTGTGTTTTTTTTCTTGTCGGGATACGTAAAAGATTGCGTTTATGTTCTACCGATACCTATTAACCTCCATGGCCTTAAACATCGAATAACAACAGCGATCAGCTCAGTGGATCATGATATACTGATACGGGTCTGGGAGGAATTCTCTTATCGCATTGATGTTGCCTGTGCTGCAGGTGGTGGCCACATTGAACACTTGACAGACAGGAAATAAAATTTGATTGTGAGTAGAATACTTGTGACTTGACTGGAGTTTTCAATTGCTTTTCTTTATTGAAATATTGCATAGGGAAATCGGCTCATTCTTTTTTAATAACACTGTATTGAAAAAAAAAACACGAATTAATAATTATAGCCATGTTTTATTTAAGATATATTTTTAATCAATTCACCCGAAGCAAGGCGATAATGCCACTAAGATGCAACAGGATACAGACAGTAAAAGATAATAATAAAGACTTTAGAAGGATCCGGATACTCAATCCTACATAGGAAACAAGTGATAAACCTCTACTCCTGTTCAAAAGACCGGAGTGGATGGTGAACTGGTCGATAAAATATTCGCTTAAGACTTATAGCCATTGTATTGTGAACTAAGATTAGGTCATAAATAACTTGCTTTATGTCTAAATACAATATGTTCACACTTGTGTTTGTTTGGTAAATCGAAAATTATCCAGTCACTTTTATTCGAAGAATTTATCACTCACTTATTCTCTTTGACATAAACACAAGTAAACCTATGTGATATGAAGCGTTAAAGTGTACTATTCCCATTGCAATCAAATCATTTGGGTCCGATAGAGTGTATCAAATTATAATACAAAATGCTCCTGGTCTCTTAATGACAAACGCTATTCATACAAGAGTACCCAAGCATGATACCAACGTCGACCCGATTCATTAAGTATAATCAAATGAAAAAAATTCATAGGCGACCCCATAAAGAAAGAGAACGACTCAGAAGTTCAAAGTAGTACTATTGAAACTTTTTTAGTAACTCCTGATGGTACGTTATTAAAATATTTGTCTACATGAATGCACTATCGAGTCGGAGGTGAATCATCTATATATATATATATATATATATATATATATATATATATATATATATATATATATATAAAGTTGTAGCCACTGTCTGTCTGTTTATTATCGAACTCCTTCTAGAATTTTGGAGATAGATCCCAAGAACCCTATATATTCTGAAACTACATTACCCAGTGTACTTGGATAAGTATATTTCATTTTGATCAAAGAGAGTCCCGAGGTGGGGGCAAAAATCCTGACTTTTTTTTCCTTTTGATTTAAATTAAATTTAAATTTGAACAAGAGAATTACTCCTATCCAAAATACAGAAGAAGAAAGCGAGAAGATGGAAGTGGCATCAGCAAGTTTATTTTGATCAAAGCGAGTCCCTGGTTGGGAGAGTACAAACCGCCCACTACAAATTGTTTTCACTTTGATTTAAACTAAATTTAAATTTGAACAAGTGAATGACTCCTAGGGTACTTGGATAAGTATATTTCATTTTGATCAAAAGGGTCCTCGGGGTATAACCCCTGTACTTAAAATTTATTTCCCCTTTCATTTAAATTAAATTTAAACTTGAACAAGAGAATGACTCCTAGGGTACTTTGATAAGTACATTTCGCTATGATCAAAGAGGATACCGCAGGGCACAACATCCCCACTGATTTTTTCCCTTTGATTTAAATTAAATTTAAATTTGAACAAGAGAATGACTCCTATCCATAATCTAGAAAGAGAAAGGTCGAAGATGGAGGTCACATCGGCAAGATCAAAATGAGTCAATATGGACGTCAAGCTGATCAAGAAATCACCAATCAGTGGGTAGTGCCTTACAATACATATTTATTGCGACAATTTAACTGTTATATCAATGTTAAAATCTGCTGATCAATTCATTTAATCAAGTATTGCCTCAAATATATATCAAAGGGTTCAAATAAAACTGCTTTTGCACAAACCCGCTACTGAAAACGTTTTCACTTTGCTTTAAATTAAATTTCAATTTGAACAAGGGAATGATTCCTATCCAAAATATAGGAGAAAGTCAGAGAATGGCGGTCACATCGGCAAGATTATTGAGTAATATTGAAATACATAATTTTTCTCCACAAATTATAACAATGATTTTAGAACCAAATCATTTTTTTACAAAAAATGTGTGACATGCAGCAAGGCGCGAGTAATTTAATTAGTTCAAGAAAATAACCTGGGTTCTGTTCAAGTAAAAGACAACTTCGAAAATGGCACCTTTTACATTATAAATGAAAGGCTATACTTTTTTTTATTGACTGCGAACTATTTAAATATCTTAATTTTTTATAGTTCAAATTATGTAATGGCTGTTCGGTTGTATCCGAGTAAGCTTGTCTAAATTGGAGACTACCCAGTCCCTACTGAAGATGCCTACTCTGGCACATTTTGTGTTTATTCAACACCCACAGATCTCACCTGTGGTTTGTACTGGAAAAATACCAAACGGACCATAATTATAGTTTCTGGGAGAAATCACATTATCTGGCGTGTTCAGTTGTCTAAACAAGACCAGTATACGCAGTCAAAACCACGGTCACGATCGCTTGTGACTTCGTACGGACACAACTATCAACGGCTTTTAAATAATTCCATCTAATCAGTATCACTCACAAGGTTAACCGGTGGTATGATTTTGTGCCACTTTCCAAAGGTCCCGTACATTCCGTATCGCTTCTCCAGTCGGATAAATATCTAAAGGAGAAATCGTGGTTCAAACCCGGATCATGTAGTCAGAAAGTGAATGTTCTAACCATTCGGCTATTCCCATGTCAAATTGTTTGATAGCTGACTTAAATGATCTTTGCTTTTAAAATCAGTTTTGGCGAAAAGTAAAAATCAATATTTTCCATTAATATCGGTGCAATTAGTTTTTTAAGGGTCATTTATTTTTTATGAAATTGGGTCGCATGATTTTATGGTCTATCAACCCTTGTTCAATTATCTAATATCGAATCACATTGTTTTTGCTTTTTTTTTTAATTTTTAGTATATTTGAATTTGTAAGCATATATGTCTCTGGATATGGACAAATTGTCGTTTGTATTAGAGTTTGTAAGAATGATTTGAATAGAGTAACTATTAGTCTGTCATATTTAAGCCTTTAAGCATTTACTTTGGTAAATATTAGTCGGTTTATATTTGTCTAAGCATTTACTTTTTTCGAGGACAGGTTAGTATTGGTCGGTTATATTTGTATATATATGTATTTGCTTTGCACAAGCATAGGTAAATATTGGTTGTTTAAATTTGAGCTGGTATTTTCTTGGTTTAAGGATAGGTAAATACTGGTCGTTTATTTGTTTCGTGAATAGGTAAAACATTCTAAATCATTTACTTTATAGACATCCCTTTTTTATAGTGGGTTTTGCAGAGAATGCTTGTCTTATTCTTAGCCCAGCTGACATATCTTGTATTGCGTGTTCTCTTTTAAATTTTTAATTATGAGATAACACCTGTATTATTTTATACTAGTCAGCTTCCTCGAAAATGTACTAAGATTCATTGTACTCCCTTTTTTAATCTTACAGAAAGGAATTTTCAAGGAATTTATTATACTGGCAGTAAAATAACGAATAGAGTGATATTCATTTTATCCGACATCATTGCTTGATAAAAAGATGAAACAAACCGATAAAAGACAATATCTTTACCCAATAATCTTTTATATAAAAAAAAAACTGATTGGATTAAATAAAAGCATAGATGCCAGGTAAGTGTCGTATTTAAACTGAAAAAAAAGCAAATTTAATATCTTATCAATAACTAATTTAAATCAGGTTTATGCCATGGTTGTTGAAAATAAAGTATTTCTGTTATCGCAATAGCTTATCCCTTCCTATGTAGCTAACATTATCTATCATTTTATATCTTAGCGCTTTTGCCTGTATCTCCTCATTCTCTTCTTCATCCCTTCCAATGTAACTAAGATTATACATCCTAAGATTATACATCCTAAGATATTACACCCTAATGCAAAAATAATGTCGGTTTTCTTTTGAAGTTGAACGTCAAAAAACGACATTATTTTTGCACCAACCTAATAGCTTTTTAGGTCTGTTCTTCTTGACTTCGGTGTATCCTCTGAGTGTCATATTCTTCAAACCCCTTTCCTCAAAATGCAACGGTTTCTTTCTGATTCGAACTATAAGCGTAATTTTTGTTTCCATTTTCCTGAACGATGATCATATATTACCAAACAGTAGATTCTACCTAAAGGGCCTGGGCCAGAAAACAAATAGATAAGTCAATCGACGCATGATTCAGGATAAAATAGAAACTATGAATATTTCTGCATATAGACATTCATTGTTTGATCAACTCGTGAAACCTGCGATGCTCAACAAGTACCATTTGCAGATCAGTCCTTTATTTAATGAGTTCCATCCTAAATTTTCTTGCTATTATTAGTCTAGCTTCTTTCTTTTTGTATAATGATGTTCACCCTGTACAAGTGAGCCCGGTGAGCACCTTTTCACTAGCAACGAGATCAGAGGTAGTGGGATAGCATTTTAAAAATGGTACAGAATTAGACCTCCTTCCTATCAGTAAGCATACTGTGAGCACTTCCCCACCAGCAATGAAGGCTTGCGCGAAGGGATGGTGCTCTTAAAAGAGGACAAGGCAGTTACATTCATCCTACCAGCAACTATGTCTAGGTAACCGCTCTTTTTTGTTCGTTTTTTTTTTTCACTCTGTCTAAGGTCAATGGCCTCGCAATGTAGAGGGTTACAAAGTAAGAGGCCAAGCTCATGTGGTTATGTGTTGAACGGTTAACCCAGGCTTGAAGAGGTTAGTGATCGAGGAAGCAACCTATTGTGAGTCTGTTCTACAAGGTTCGTAGGAAGAAGCTGCTCGAGTGGAACTTACATCTGACCAAAGGAATACGGAGGAAATTAAGGTGATCGCTAAAATGAAAGTGGCATGTCAGGTCTTAGCTATGAAGGTTAAAAAATGATCGAACTAAGGAAAGTAATTCATCTGAATAGTCTCTATGGAAATAACGAAGGAGCAGCGAGAGACTTACGACTTTAACAGTTGAAGGGTTCGTAGGGTGGAAAATAATTCGTCACAAACTAGGACGCGGAGACATTTTTGAAGTCTATTAAAGCTGGAAAATGAGTTCTACCAACAGTATACCTCATTTTCAGCCTGATCTAGCTCTTATAAAAGTATAGGATAGCATGAGGAGTCAGGTGCTTACTGGAGCGGTACAGGGAGCCGATCATTTTACCTGCATCTTTAGCGATGGATCGTATATAGGAATTCCACTTGAGGTCGAGTAAAGTTTTAGGCCCAATATCCTCTCGAGACACGGGGCCTCCTCGAGGTGTTATCCGTTGATCGTGATTGGCGGTAGTTCGGGGTCTGATCGGCGGTGATGGAATACAGTGTAACCCGGATATAAGAGACCCGGATATAAGAGAGATTTTCCGTTTGGTGAAAGTTCTGGGTCCCACTGGCGATGGTGTTATCTTCATCAATAGGACTGTTCTACGGCAGAGCACCACAAAATAGAGATGGTCATCAAACATCGTTAAATCTGGCCTCTTCTATGACAGCGACATAGATGAAGAAGAGACTTTTGGAGCGACAGAAATGTGTTTCTACAGAAGGATGCTGAGAATACCATGGACCGAACACGTGAGCCACGACGAAATTTTTGAAAAAATGTAAACAAAAAGAAGAGTCTAAATTTCTAAGGCACATAATGAGGAAAGAGTGCTTGGAAATTTGATACTCACAGGGCAGATTGAAGGCAAGAGGGGCGGAGAAAAGCAATACATATTCTAACTAGTGTTTTTCAGTAAATGAATGGAGTAGCAAGGTTTAGGAGAGATAACAAAAAGACATTTACTAAGCTCTATATAGGACAGAAAATTGTGGAGAGCCATGATCGTCAACGTCCTGAAGAGACACCGCTCATAGAAGCGTTTCATTGGGTTTCCTCTTTTGCTCATCAGCGTACATCTTGTCTAAGATAAGTAAATAGTTCTTCTTGCTTTCCTCCATTAGTCTTTATTTGTTTTCTCCACTAAGACGATGCTATTGCCCATCTTATATGTGGCGAGAAATCTGAATTGAAACCTATCTGGAAACGGATGGGTTTTTCTCTTGCCCAAGACACACTACACAGCTGCCACGGCAACAATATAAGTAGTGCCACTACGACCCTCAGCAGTTACAGAATAGTTTTAAGATTAATGTCTAGTAATAGTGTTTTTTGAAATTAGTTTTTTCTTTGTTTTTCACTCAGAGCGTCACTATCTCGCCAGTGGTTGCATCCAACTCGTCTAAATTCTTATCTTTTGCCATGTAGTGACAGTAAATCCTGATTTTGGCAATGATTCCAAAAAACTCCTCCCGAATCTTATTTTAAATAATTATTTATTTGTTTGTCATATCGGCTAAAAAAAGACAAAAAAATGTTTTGGCGGCAAAATGGCGTCTGTTGCCCTTGTTTAGGAAGGGAAAAAAAATCTATATTCCATGGAGAATCGACGTTTACTATTTCATAATAATGGGTGCGATGGATAAATTGTCGCTATTTTACATTTTGAATTTCGCGTATGCGCATTGTTTGTCGACTGCCCATTATAGTAGAGACAATTTGGCACCGTCTGTGAGAAAAAGAGCACCATGGCGCTATTCACTGCGCCAGAAATTTGGAAACGGCATACTGTACTACTTGGCATTCGCGCTGGAAGCTCCAATTTCAGAGCGAGAGACCAACAAAACTCCTTGTAACACCAAAGATGAACTGAATACAATAATTATGGCCGTATTCACCGACTTAAACAAGGAGACTGTCCAGAACATTTGCAGCAGATTCTGAAGTCGTCCGGAGGCCGTGGTTGAAGCCAATGGCGATTTTATTGAGTAAATTTACTCTTTAGTATTTCAAGGTATTTTTGTGTGATTTTTAGTGTATATATATATATATATATATATATATATATATATATATATATATATGTGTGTGTGTGTGTGTGTGTGTGTGTGAAAATATTGTAGAAAATAGGAAAGAAACTGGTTTGGTAAATAATCCAAAGTTCCTTAGTATTTTTGTAATTATTTTTTAAAAATAGTGCTCGATACGAAAGTGGAGCATAAATATAATTATTTATTTAAAAATATGATTCCAACTCGCTACATAAGAGGTCTCATGTTTCAAAACAAGAGCCGAAAACTTCAAAATAATATTCGAATTAACTTGAGTTTATCGATTAGAGCTAAGAACTTCAATGGGGTCACTAGACTCTGCAGAGTCTTCTGATTTGGTTGGTCTTTTAATATTGTACAACCTAACGGCACACCGCGAGATTGATATCCAGGACATCGGACTGTATAGAGATGACGGGCTCATGGTGGTGAGGAGTTCCACTAGCTTTAAGATAGAGAAGATCCGTAAAATTATGTTTAGTGAATTTAAAAATCTTAACTTAAAGATAACAGTCTCTTCTAAATTGAAAAAGGTAAACTTCCTCGACGTAACCCTAGACTTACCGAGTAACACGTACCAACCTTATAGAAAACCAAATGCTAACCCCTTATATATACACCCGAAGTCAAACCACCCTCCATCCACAATTAAACATATACCCTCATCAATAGAAAATAGAATTAGCAGTAACTCCGCTAACAAAGTAATATTCCACCAACATAATGACTTCTATAACACTGCCCTAAAAAGTAGTGGTTATAAAAATGCTAACATTAAATATAGGGACAATTGCAATAACCAAAAGAAAAAAAACAGGAAAAGAAACATCATTTGGTATACACCTCCGTTCAACCAAATGGTTAGTATTAAACTAGGACTGAAGTTCTTAGCTCTAATCGATAAACACTTTCCCACCAAAAGTAGGCTTAGTAATATATTCAATAAGAACACACTAAAATTGAGTTACAGCTGCACTGAAAATCTAGAAGGTATAATAAGAAGACACAATAATAATATCCTGAACAAACCCCCTTACCTGAATAGTTTTAATAACTCTACACTTAAATCAGATAATGATAGGGAAAAATTATGCGATTGTAGAAACCCGGTAGACTGCCCATTAGAAAATAAGTGCTGCATCAAATCTGTGGTATACCAATGCACTATATCATCCATGGAGAACCCTAACAATAATATGATATACATTGGGTCCACGAAAAATGCCTTTAAAACCAGATGGAGGCAGCATAAATGCTCCTTCAACAACATAAACTCTCTATCTAAATATTTTTGGCACCTGAAAGAATAAAATAGGACACCTAAAGTAAAATGGAAAAACATTAACAGGACTAGAACTTGCAAAACTTGGGATGACCCATGCCCTTTGTGCCTCCATGAGAAACTACACATTATTAAGCTTCTAAACAATAAAAACCTATTAAACAACAGGCAAGAATTAACGGTTTTCTGCCGACACAACCGAACTTACGCTCTGAATAACTAGCTAAAAACACGCATACAATAAAATAAATTTTAAAATCCATAGCCCATATACATAGTTTTAATACCCTACAAAAATTGATAACCCTTTATGAAGTCGTCAAATAACAAACGTTACGGCCTTTTCATATACACAAATCCCTTTCATAAAGAGATATAATAAAAGAATAAAATAAAAATAAATAAATAAATCTCCGTAGACGCTCAAGCCAGACTATGCGAAAACTTCCTCCGTCGTAAATTTAGCCACCCCCACCTTACCCTGACCCGGCATCTATGAAAGTAACTCTATACTGATACAAATTATTAACACCCCTCCCCTGCCGATTCTAAACAATCCGCCCTTGATGTTACCATGGAAATTTTTGATTTCAATTCTGACCATACTATTAAAACTCGTAAATTTCAGAAATAAGTCATTCCCAAAAAAATTTCGCTTGAAGATGGAACAGAGCCTACTTTAACTCAATTTAATTCAAATATTATTTTGAAGTTTTCGGCTTTTGTTTTGAAACATGAGACCTCTTATGTAGCGAGTTGGAATCATATTTTTAAATAAATAATATATATATATATATATATATATATATATATATATATATATATATATGTACGGGTAGGTGGTAAATACTTTGAATTTTAGTTCTATATCGATATCAAGGAATGGAGTTTTGTTATTAACCAGATTTTCAACATCGAGCGAAGCTAGTGTCCAACCTGTGGGATTTATTGTTTTTAAGATATGGAAAAAGCTACTTGCGTTCAAAAATATAGTTCTTCTATGGAATTATGGAGTAATTTATTGCCTAATAAACGAAAGTTGTTGATGACGTTGTTGAATTTTAATACTATAATAATTAATATTTTAATAAAATAATAATTAATATTTAAATTATTTAGCAATAGTTTCAACCACTACTTTGATCTAAAGAATGTACCACTTATTAAAAGATAAAGTAACTTAGGCGGAAACTTCTTGAGAGTCCCGCTATCGAATCTTATCAAAATATAAATCTACACCCCGGACTTTTTTTCAAATATCTCCATTCCTAAAAGAATTACTCCTTTCCCAAGCCAACATATATGAATATAAAAATATTCAAAAATTAAAAGAAAACGGTTTCAATTCCTAACTTACTGTTATTTAAAATATATAAATTTATCCCATACTAAAATAATTTAAATTTTAATTGCATAAAAAGTCAACATCATTTACTCACTTCCGTTTTTAAACATAAAATTACGTCATTGAGCATCCTCCATAATTTCGACATTTCAGTTAATCTGATGAATATTTATGACCGTCGCTTAAATTAAAAAATTTTGAAAAACTAATATTTTTATTTTTATTTATAAATACTTGTTGCAAAATAAAATTCCTACATTTGCCCAGATAAAGAATGCCAGAGGACGAAACGTGTCGGCTAAGATAGGTTTTCCTTTTGTCATTATTCATAGTGTCCTTCTACAGATATATTTTTAATTGTATCTGAAATTTTTTACATATTGGTGACAGGTTAGATGTTTCTGAACGAGATGATGACATCTGTCTGTGAGTCTAGTTCAAGTGGTTAAGAACTCAGCTTCTTTTCGGAGTTTTCGTTATTGTCTGCAGTAAAGGATAACAAATCGTGGTGAAGGTCATCCACGAGTTAACTGCTCTCATTGAAGAGGTAAAATGTAGGGAAAAAAAACAAATATATTGAATCGACAGTAGTTTAGACTAGAATACACATTATGATTAAAGGTGCTACTGTAAGTTCGTTTCCATCACTGATCAGACGATTTTATTGGCTGGGACAGGCTGTCAACCATAACATTGCCGTAATCATAAACATTAGTGTGCGTAATCACCAAATCAATGACGGAAATTCGGCTGCCTGTCGCTTTAGGTCTATCATTAGAAAGACAATTGATAAATTAAATCTTTCGTGCTTTTCCAAATTGATATGTCGATAAAATATTGAACCATAAAACGCAGAAGTGAAGAATTTTCTCATTTTCTTGTAGATGACTGATTCTGTTCACTTATCGTTCATCTTGAGAAATTGGAATAAAAATGTCGGGTTTGGTATAATTTAGTGTGTTCGACGCCATGTTGTTTGTTGGCAGAGAGATCTAAAAAAGGAAAAGAAACAAGAAAGATTTTAAAAAAAGACATAGATGATGGATATAGGTTTAGAGTGTGACTAATCTTAGTGATAAAGTTCTGATAAGGGGAGTGAAGAAAACTTTTAAAAGAAAAAGAACACGGTTTGGAAAAAAAGAGAAAAAGATAGCGACTGTTTCTGTTGGAAAAAATTCTTTTGAAAGAAAGAAGACACAAGAGAACAAAGCCGAAGCTAAAAACGAAGAGAGAGATGCAAAGAGGATGTATAATTTAACTGAGTCGTATCCGGGCGATTTTTAATCAGGTTAGAGTTTTATTGTTTAAGAAAATATAACATTCTGAAGAGAGGTATCGATTCAGAAAGAGTGGATTATCATTGTGGAAACAGAAAGATGCCTTTATATTTCGTAATTAAATGAGAATATAAGATCACAAAAACCATCCGCCATATTGTTCGAAGAGACAATTGTGTTGTGAGATGTAAATGAGATAATTAACTTGCTGTAGTGCAATGGTTAACAAACTCGTCACGCAAGCCTTTATCATTAGAACGATACATTCATAATGAATGCTCCACACTCTTCCTCATATTAAGGTAGGGCTTATACCTATATCACGATCACCGAATTTAAGCAACGTAGAGACTGATCAGTAGTTAGATGGTAACCACTAGGAAATATCAGGTAAGCTTATATGTTCGTGTGGAACAATAAAAAAAACACCTCGAAATTGAAAATCAGAGAGTGTTGTTTCAATTCTGGTCAGGTTCATTATATTCACCTATATCCAGATACACTTTAGAAAGGTATAAACTCACCTCTCTCCCATCAGCTATGGGTTAATTAGTAGAATTTATATCAATAAATTATTATTATCGAAAAATACTTACACTCCAAAAATATCTGAATTTAAATAACATGCAAAAGTTTGATAAGCCGTAAAAAATCATTCACTTATAATAAGGTAAATATAGTAAATATGGAATTTTGTTCAGGATCTATCCTACTAACGTACCATTCCTACTTCCTTTTTTTACGTTCATATCACACACTTTATTCAATAATCCTCTAACTTGAGTGCCTCTTAAGCATTGTACTAGGTGAACCTTAGTATAAATAAAAATAAAGTTCATGTTTCTTGTCCTTACAAATTTTCTTGTAACGACAACTGCTTAATTGGGCCATATTCCGTAATTCTAACTTTGCTCCTATTAACCAGAATGTACTCTATTACAGTATTGTATTTAATAATTAATACTGTACTTCCGTTTAATCTTATGATTAACTTTGCTTTAGTAATAGAGAATAAAGTCCCGTTTAAGACTTTAAATAAGGGGATTACTACCTTACTTCAAATTAATATATATATATATATATATATATATATAGATAGATAGATAGATAGATAGATAGATAGACATATAGATAGATAGATTTAAAAAGAATTAGATAGATAGATAGATAGATAGATAGATAATGAATACACTGATACAGATAGATAGATAGATGGATGGATAGATAGATAGATAGATAGATAGATAGATAGATAGATAGATAGATAGATTTAAAAAGAATTAGATAGATAGATAGATAGATAGATAGATAGATAGATAGATAGATAGACATATAGATAGATTTAAAAAGAATTAGATAGATAGATAGATAGATAGATAGATAATGAATACACTGATACAGATAGATAGATAGATAGATAGATAGATAGATAGATAGATAGATAGATTTAAAAAGAATTAGATAGATAGATAGATAGATAGATAGATAGATAGATAGATAGATAGACATATAGATAGATTTAAAAAGAATTAGATAGATAGATAGATAGATAGATAATGAATACACTGATACAGATAGATAGATAGATAGATAGATAGATAGATAGATTTAAAAAGAATTAGATAGATAGATAGATAGATAGATAGATAATGAATACACTGATACAGATAGATAGATAGATAGATAGATAGATAGATTTAAAAAGAATTAGATAGATAGATAGATAGATAGATAGATAGATAGATAGATTTAAAAAGAATTAGATAGATAGATAGATAGATAGATAGATAGATAGATAGATAGATAGATAGATAGATAATGAATACACTGATACAGATAGATAGATAGATAGATAGATAGATAGATAGATAGATAGATAGATAGATAGATAGATTTAAAAAGAATTAGATAGATAGATAGATAGATAGATAGATAGATAGATAGATAGATAGATAGATTCAAGTATAAAATCTGATTTACTCAGATATAAACTTGGCCAATGTTTACTCAAATATAATCTTGGCCAATGTTTACCGATAGACTTAAGTAAAAACCCGCCCAAGTTTTATCATTTGTCTCAGGTTTATACTTGAGTCTATAGGTAAACACTGGTCAGGTAAATATTTGAGTTAACATTGATCAGATTTTATACTTGATTCTACAGGTAAACGTATTTCAGAATTATAATTTAGTCTATAGATAAATGATTATGTTTGGTTTTGTAAGTATCAACCTAAAAGGTAACTTTGTTTCTAGGTATCATCCTTCTCTGCAGATGATCATGACGATGTCTGTGTAATCTCGCCGACAGGGTCAAAGAAGTTAAGGGTAGCTAGCAATGCATGTTAACTAGGACACAATAAGATTGAAACGAAGTGCGTTCAAACAGGGGTTTCTGTAATTAAATTCCGTGGAAATGGAAGAAAACTTTAAGCACGAAAGAAGCAAGAAAGAATTGCCCTAGCAAAATAATCCCATTGATAGGAAACAAGGAGCAGAAGATGTAAGATAAAAGAATGGAGAAAAGGAAAGCGCTCGAAACTAAGACATAAGGCTGTGTTACATTTAAAAGTCAGATCAGCAGGAATTATGAATAAAGGATATTTTTTTTAAGCATTTCACCCAAAGCAAGGCGGGAAGCCACTAGGACGCAAGTGGTTACAGAAAATTTAGAGCAAGATCAGATAGGAGTGATAGAAGAAAGGATGAGGGTAGTGAATAGATCAAGGCAACTGGAGATGTCGATTGACATTACACTTGAATAGCTGGAGATTATAGCTCACAGGGAAACAGGAATAGGGAAGGGAGTTCCACAGGCGAGAGGTGCGAGACATGAAGCTATTGAAGTAGAAGAGACGGCTACATTTAGGAGTTTCGACAGTGAAGGGGTGAGAGCGGGATGCCAGCCTCGTATGGCGCTTGAACTCATGACGTCTGGGAACCAGCGAATGCAGCTCCTCGGAGCAATTTCCATGGAAGTATTTGTAGAACAGACAGAGGGGGGCGACGGCGCGTCTGTGAGAAAGTGACTGTAGGCGAAACGCCAGAGCAGGGCCAACTACATTGCATATCCGCCTCTGCAGCCTATCAAGAACCCCGAGGCAAACAGAAGGGGCACCAGACCATATATGGCAGCAATACTCCATGCAAGGGCGAATTGTTGATTTGTAGATCTGGAGGATCGACTCCGAGGAGAAAAAACTTCTTGGCGGGGCTCAGGAAGCCAACTTTCCTTGCGGTGGACGAACCCCCTCTCTCCCTCTCTCTCCCTCTCTCTCTCTCTCTCTCTCTCTCTCTCTCTCTCTCTCTCTCTCTCTCTCTCTTTATCGCTCTATTACTTGCGCGCGTACACACACACACACAGTGATTTTCAAAGCGTTGCTTAGATGCGGCATAAAACCTAAAGTAAGGGGCACCCAGTTAGGATTGTACTTACAATTCAGTCGTAATTTTTCTAACAAGCTTGCTAAATATTACACGGCCTCAAGGTACCCCCCATATATATATATATATATATATATATATATATATATATATTACTTGTGGATTCCTTTTTTACACTGTCACCATTCAGTGTTTATACTTATGTTCACATTTTCCATCGTCCTGGGTATGGCGATACATTACATCCGCGTCCTGGGTAAGACGATAAACTACATCCAACAGCAAGGTTCTCTGATCAGGAGGTTTTGAGGAGCGTGGAATCACCACTTAATTGGTGTTGTTCCCAAGTCCACCGGTTAGGGTCCCAGGTATAGGCAAATAGTTAACTCCAAACTCTGGTCAAAACACTATGAAAGTTTAAAAATTGGTTTTAATACCAACAATACATTTTTGTAAAAAATTATTACCAGCAATAAATTTTTGAAGAAAAAATATCACCAGCAATATGTTATTACCAGCAATAAAAATCTTGTCGCCATTAAATAGCCCATTGAGGTTGATATGCCGTAAAACAAAATAAACCAAACCAAACCACACAGTATAACATTGTTTGGTATCAGTACGAAAATTTCAGTGATTGCGCAGGTCAGTGTTGCCAACATCGTGTGAATTGATAGGACGGTTTTTGAAATATTAGAAAAATAGTTATCTCGATAATAATTTGGCACGCAGTGTATATATATATATATATATATATATATATATATATATATATATATATATATATATACAAGGTGCGGCTGGTATCTGAGGATTTTTTTTCTTTTCGGGTGATAAATTATATAAAAACTGTCTGAATGTTCTTTTTATCCGAGCGCTTGAGCGTGTTTTGAAAAATGAAAACATTTTATAAAACATACATACAACAAACTATTTCTTATTTTAACAGTTAAAATATAATCCTTGAAAATGGCTAAATGTATAGCCGAAAGCGCTGGGATAAAAAGAACATTCGGACAGTTTTTATATAATTTATCATCTGGAAAGAAAAAATTATTAGATCGTATGAGAAATTGTATAAAAAAAGCTAAATATTTATATCATTTCACCCCAATGCATGGCGGATCTGCCACTAAGACGGGAGTGAAAGAATGGGAAGACTTTAGAGGGAACCAGAAATCCACTCCTAAACGTTAAACGAGAGATAAATCTCTACTCCTATTCAATAGACTGGGAAGAAAGAGAGGGTGAAAGAGAATGTATAATTTGACAGCAATCCTTCTTTTATCCATGTTTTGTTAAATATGATGGGCATGGAATAATGTGTAAGTTTTTTATTCAATATTTTCTAGCGTCCTTACAGTTTTTTTTTGTTTGAAGTCTAAATGTGAAGAGGAATGGTTTATAATGTTTATTTCTCTGCTCGCTTTCGGATAATTCTTTATCCGTTTTCAAGGGCATTTTGAATTTTCGTAATAACCAAGATTATTAGTATATTCGTACTGCTTTCTATCCCGAAATCATTCAGGGTCATTATATATAAAATCTCTGTTGGTCTTTTCGACATATGTGTACGAGATTATATTCTATAAACATCATTCTATTTTCAGTTAGCAGACAGTCGCCAAATCTCTTCTAAAACTTGCAGAATATTTAAGATTATATGAATAGTCGCAGACAGACATGGGCAGACCATTTGGCAGGAGAGCTATTTATACACCTTCAATATTCTTACAATTCTGTTACATTTCTTAATTCTATAGACTTCCGTAAAGCAACACATTTTCGTATATATTTAGAGGTACATATGTCGGTCAGTAAATCAATTTACGGCGATTTAAACCTTTTATGCACCTTTAGAAAGACGTCAAAATCCCATGCCACTTCATCAAGAGGATTACTTAATGCTCGATCTGCTTCAGACGTAATCTTTTAAATGTGTTATTCAACTTTATTTATTTATTTGCAAGCAACAAATTGGAAAAGATTATAAACGACGCGTTTGGTCGACGTCTGTTGGGCTCAGCTTCTTCAGGTCGGAATGAAGGCCAAAACTGTGTCTATGGAAAATAGGTTGAGATTTTTGAGAATAACAGAGGCAATACATTTAATCTGTGCAAATCAAGGGGTAGTAGACGACTGAATACTTTGGACAACGTTGCCCAAGCAGTAGTTCGCAGACATCTTGCTCATCCCCAAGATCTCGGTTAAAATAGTAAGGACCGAAACAGAACTAATGCCAATGGAATTAGCTATCCGCTGGACAGTAAAATGTCTCTCTTCCCAAACCATAATTAACTTGTTCATCAGTGGCTGAAGTTTTTTGGGCGACCTGACAGTGGGTCATCATCTGTGCTGTCCCTGCCTCGCTTGAATTACGCAGCCCACTTCTTCACAGTTGCATAGGAAGCAGGAGAGGGGGATCTGCTTTCTTGGGACCCATCTATCTCTCGTTTAAAGTTTAGGAGTGGATTTTTGGTTCCCTCTAAAGTCTTCCCATTCTTTCACTCCCGTCTTAGTGGCAGATCCGCCATGCATTGGGGTGAAATGATATATATATTTAGCTTGCTCATCCCCAAGATCTCGGTTAAAATAGTATGGACCGAACCCGATGGAATTCAATGGAATTAGCTATCTGCTGAACAATAAAACTACCCTGCAGATAGCTAAGTCTGTCATCCCAAACCATTCGGTGAATGGCATTAGATTGACAAACAGATAAAAAAAAAACGCAGAAAACCATGAATATTATGATGAAAGTAACGTAATTGAATCATAATTGAATCAGATGGAGAGACAGTTAAACTTCCTGAGATGAGGAAAGACGGCTTAAAGTACTGAACACCCACAGAAATATATTTACGAGTTTTCTCAAATCTAGGAATAAAGTCTGTGGATAAACATTAATTGTAGCTAGAAAACATAAAATGTTGTGGAGAGTTATGATCAGCCATGTCCTAAAAGGACAGCACATAAAAGAATTGAATAGAACAGAAACAAAGATGGACTTTAAAGAGTATAATGTTATTTAGAACAACAAAAGACGGGAAGTTGAGGAAAGCAATGATCGGTCATTTTCCGACCAATCACAGTTCATAAAAGAAGTGAATGGATGACAGAAGAAAAGCAAAAAGGGATGATAATGGATAAGCAACTAATTAAAACAATAACGTTGGGGAGAATCATGTAACTAGACCCAAAGAGTTGTGAGTTCAATACCAGGCCACAGGCCAAAACTTAGGGAGTTGAGTTAAAGTGAAAAAAAAAAGAGGCATGGCACGTGGAAACGAAAATAAAGGATTCGGTTCGAAATTCCAATCACCTGTTGAAGGCCAGAGCGTACAGCGGCCGAAACGTTGTGAATATGGCAATGAAGATGAGGATAACAGTCCAAGTAATGTGAGTAATCATAATACCCCATCTAGACAGATAACACTATTTTATTTAGTTTCTTGTAAATAGTTTTTTTTATTCATATTGTAAATACACATTGGGATTTAGATTTTAAATTGTTGTAATTTTCCCCTCCACTTGACAGACAAGAATTGTACACACGGGGACTAGTTAGGACTCCATAGAGGCATTGAGGTATCATGGTGGTTGTAGTAAGAATGCTAAGAATGCGTTGTTTTGTTGTTAGGAATATTGTGATATGTTTGGCTCAGGGATTGTGGCTAGCTAAATTTAATGTTAAGACAAAAGAAGGCCGTCCTTTTTAACATATTCCTCATTTTGGCCTTGTGCCACATTTTGTATATATTATAGAAATAAATATTGATTTGTGGAATAGTTGATTTACTCAAGTTTTTCCGTACACTGTATAGCGATTTTCTAAGCGTAGCTTAGATGTGGCACAAGGTCGAAAGTATGAGCATCCAACTCACTACTCAGTAATTGTTCTAGTGAGACAAGCTTGTTGACCATTACACCACGTCGAAGTATCCTTTTTCGTTCTCTGTATGAGTATTTAATGAATCTCTTCTTTGTTTTCCCTACCGTCTTTTGTTGCTTCGATACTCTGACTGTGGCCTTCCTAATTCTCAACTATTTTGAACGAAGAAAACATTACAACAGGACCCCCCACCCCCGCAAGACGAACATTACACTCTTAACCTGTTCAAGTCTAGGCATAAGCATTACCATCCACACATATCCGTATAAGCTGTGCCTCTTACTCTGGGCTTAGTCCATGATGAACATCAATTTTTAAAAAAAAAGTCAGTGGTTACCCAGATATCGTTGCTTTTAGGATGGGATTAACTGTCTTGCCTGTTTAAGAGCACCATTTCAAAACCCTAGCTCTCATTGCTGATGGGGAAGGGCACGCTGTATTTTCAAGAACTAAATTTCACTACATTAGCCATCCTTGCTGATAGGAATGGATTCGCTTCCTGGTCTAATCTCAATTTGCGAACCCACCATCTCGGATAGTGGAAATGTGCTTACTGGACTCATTTGAATAGGGGGGAACATTATTACAAAAAAAAAAATGAAGCTATACTAATCATGGCGTAAAGCCAAAGAACCAGTTAGAATGGAACTCACTGCCGAATGAACTGACCTGCAAAGAGTACTTGTTGGCCATCGCAGGTTTCACGAGTTAGTTGATTAAACAATGAATGTCTATATTCAGAAATCTTCTTTGCTCTCTCTCTCTCTATCTATCTATCTATCTATCTATCTCGCTTTTTATATCCTGAATCAGACACCGATTGACTTATCTATTTGTTTGCTGACCCGGGCCCTTTAGGCAGTAGCTATGGCGTCAGTTCGGCCTTATCAAAATTAATGAAAAGTTATTACACAGAAGCATTTAACATGTATAGACAACAGTAATAAATAAAACAATAAGAAGAAATAGAATGTCTCTTTTTCTCGTATAGTTTCTTATGCAGTAAACATTACCTCTGAAACCTTTATTCATTCATCTTTATCTGCCAGACAGAACGACGTGCTGAACGAACGTGTATTATTTATTTGAGCAGAGACACAGAAAAAATCCAATATGGCCGACCTTGTGTTTAATATTATTGCGTATTTCGATGAAGGGTGGGGAATCAGTTTTCTTATAAACTGCGATGGTTACAGAACTGCCCGATTATTAAAATGGACCAAAATTTAAAAGTATTGGTTTTAAAATTTCTTTATGTCGCTTGAATCCAAAAAGCAGACAAAAATAAATATTGCTCTAACAAAAAGCGGAAATAGAAATAAAAAAAAAAACACAGACTCTGTTTACCAATTTATTTTATTTTTTTCTCAAATTTTATCGAATTAGATTTTGTTTTATCCCGTCATGTCAGGTAATATTATTTGAATATTTTAGCTGAAGTATTATCAATTATTATTCACTTCCCAGATGAATTCAACCCAACAACGATGCTATACTTAAGGAACTGGAGACCCTACCAGGAATTTTGGGCGCGTTTAATATAAGATATGTAGATGACACTGTGCTAATAGTTAATAAGCAAATAAAACGAGAGGACCTCCTAGACAGAGGAAAGCGAGATAAAAACAACTATCAGTTTTAAGAAGACAGAAAGTATGGTCATCAACAAGAGAAAAAAATCCCAAGATGCGAATTACCAGTTGGTGATGTTACATATGCATTACATGTTTACATGTAATCTTAAATATCTGGGAATTGTTTTAACAGGGGATGGAAAATATGACACCGAAAGACGAACAGACATTAGACTAGCGAAAGATGTCTTTCAAAAGCCAAGCAAAGTGCAAAAAAATAGACAAATTTCGTTACAAACAAAAAATGCTGCATTGCCATAAATTATCCCTCCTATTGTATGCCTGTGAATTCTGGGAAATCTCCCCACAGATGAAGAAAGCCGCAGAAATGTGGTTCTACAGAAAGACATTGAGATTTCAATTGGTGGTATCTGTAAGCAACAAAGATGTCTTAAAGAAAAAGGCAACAGAAAGAAAACTTCTACTGAAAATCAAGAAAACAATTGCTTCATTGATTTTGTTTAGCGGCATAACAACATCTCTATGGGTTATTTAATACCGAAACCTAAATATTCTGTACATAATTTTCTTACCGACATTTTATACATAATTTTATGCTTTTAGAGTAAAGTCATGTTTTTTATGGCCGATTGGTTAGAACGTTCGCATTCTAACCCTGAGACCCAGGTTCGAATCTCACCATGATCGATTTGTCAGGAAGTTGTCCCAAGTCTTGTGAGTGAAATTGCGTAGACGGAACTCTTGGGGAGCGTGCTAGCACAAAGTCACAAGTCATCGTGGCCGAGGGCTTGAGCGTGCTGGCCTTGTTTAAATTGTTGATCACGCTAGATAACACGCTTTTTCCCAGAAACTGTAACTAAGGTCTGTTTGGCATCGTTGCAGTGTAAACCGCAGGTGGGCTATGTGGGTGCTGAACAAACAAAAATGTGCCTGAGCAAGCGACTGCAATAGGGATTGGCTAGCCGCCCTAGTAGACGGGTATACTCGAATACGAGTTCCCAGCTATACTAATATTTTTATAGATCATAAAATGTATTATTGGCAATTTTACTATAAAAAAATAATTTTTAATACTGCATTGATTGTAATTTTTCTATGAAAATATATAGCTGCCCATTTTATTATAGGAATGTACTATTGATTGTTTTGGGTAGTGGGGGGTCACCATTTGCCCATAGCTGGGACCCTAATAGGTGCTACCACTGCGGGTCAGGGTGGACCTGGGAACAATAGCAGTTAAAAGCTGGTTCCAGAACCCCCAATTATTTGATCAGACTTCCTTCCAGATGCAGCTTATAGTTATACTTGTGAGAGATGAAAAAACAGCTGAAATTTCTGAGACACATAATGAGAAAAGAAGTCTTGGCAAACTTAACACTCACAGTGTATACTGAGAACAAGAGAGACTGGGGGAGGGCAGTGCGCCAACTACTAGGTGAGTTTAGTTTGATCTGACCTCAAGTTAACGAAGGTTTAAAATAAATTTTTCCTTTCTACAGATACACTGATTTCCTGTACTATCGAGCTCCATCTACCCGAGGCGGCTGGTTATGAGGCGCCAGTTGCCCGCCGCCGCCCATTCTCCGGATTGGAGATGGATTTAGTTGTCAAAGGCTGTTTGTGACACATACCACTGAAGCATTTTATCGACAGAGAGAGCTTTTACTTACTATCATATATAATGTACGTATATAAACAATATATGCATTGCATGTTTTGGAGCTGAACGCTTTACTGATTATTGTTTCCTTTCTTAGATATAACATGTCAAGTAGTTCTTAGATATAACATGTCAAGTTAGTAGTCTGAGATGAATTTGGTTGTTAGAGACTATTTGAGATGCAAGCCACGGAAGCATTTTATAGACAATGGGTGCTTGTACAGAAAGTTTAATACGCTTTTCTTTATTTCTAACATATTCTTGGCAATGTGAGACTTTCGTGACCGTAAAAAATGCAGTGACAAAAAGGATGATGTTTCCTCTGTTTTCTTTTTGCACCTATTTCTTACGATAAATCCTGTATTTGTTAAATTTTCTAGATAATTTCAAGTCTTTTTCTGATTTTCGATTACATTTTTCTCAAAACCTCGTTGTTGCACGCATGTTCAATCCAGCAGATACTGACGTATAACATTTTCTTTGTTTCGAATAGAGTGTTCCTGTTTCTGAATATTTTGTATCTTTTACGATTCTGAGGCATCTTCGGATTGCTACACCATATTTTCTGTCCCCTATTACTACACTGCCCAGAGAGGTAATTTTCTGTTGCTGCTCGATTCTGATGTCTCCAAATTGCAGGTCACGCCCTTTTTTCCTTTATAGCTGACGACCGGGAGATCTTTTTTTTTTATCCTAAAGACCCCCGTATTTTAAGGACGTGGCAGGAAATAGAATATGCGTCTGTAAAAATGCATACACCCACACGAACGCGCACACACATGCACGCACGCATATGTTCACAGAGATACACATGCACTCACACATGCACATACATACACATGCATGCACACACATGCCGGATGTAACAGCAAAATTGTCCAAATCGTGTAATCGTCCCACAAAATATTTAATATCTCGAAAACCACTAAACTAATTGAGTTTCTTTTTTCAACGTTTTTAATTAGGACATTTAGCCATCTTGACACCATCTGTTGTAACAATCTCTGAAAAACCCTTTGAGTTATTCAGCTAGAAAGAAAATAGGTTAAATCGTTTTGCGTCAGCTCCATTGTCTTCTTAACTGAGCAAAGGTGAGAGGAAAAAGATCATTAAGGTCTTGAGTAATGACGCCAACATTCATACTCTGGCTTCCACCTTCAAAGTTCTTTCAAGAACCATAAAAAGCCAACAGTAGAGAGTAAAAATGAATCAGGACATCACAACAATAAGAGGGATCATCATATCGTCTTAGAGCTAAAGAAATTAATTAGAAAAGACCCAACTTAATCCATAAGACGTTTGAGAGAGGTTTCACTTATGACAGTCCAAAGATCAGTGAAAAAAGACTTGAAAATGAAATCGTACGTGAAACTTGTGGGGCGAAATGTTACACCAGGACAGAAAGTTAGAAGGTTAGAGAGGGCGAAAATCATCTTGAATAAGTTAGAAGATGATCCTGAAATAATATATATATATATATATATATATATATATATATATATATATATATATGAGCATATTTTCAATCCTTCACGAGCTTCCAATCCTTAGCTATGATTAAACATGTTATTTTCTTTTATGATCGATTTCATCACGGTACTTCTGTTAAGCTTTTACATTCTTATTGCTCAAAGTATAGTTCAATAGTGTTGTAAAAACTCGTGGAATTCCAGTAAGATATCTTTCATCATTTCTGAGATACAACGGTTCAAATCTTAATCTAACAACTGAACAATTTTCCTTTTACAAGATTTGTATGTACACTTAGTACCTACACAGTTTGAATTCTTTGACCTGTCTCTCACACACACACATATTGACCTGTCTCACATACATGCACACGCACATATACACACCAATGAGTACAATACGGACCCCGTAAAACACATATACACACACGTGTACAAAAATACAAATATCAAATAGATTTTAAGATATTTGTATAGTACATTGATTTGATACTGTTTAAAAAACGATTTTATTATGAAACGAGTTTTGTGGTAGAAAGTACACAAAAACATGCATACATCCTCATACACACACACACACATAAATGCTGACACAAATCATCTACACGCACGTGTGCACACACATGCACGTTCAAATATACAATCATGTACATATATAGACACATCCGCATACAAACATACAGACTTGCATACACCCACACAGAAATATACGCATATGCACACACATACACACACAGAATCAAATGTACACACAAATACACAGATATAAACGCATGTACACTCATCCACAGACTCATACAGTTTGAATTTTTTCATCTTTGACCTGTTTCACACACAGGCACATGCACACACAAACACATGCACAGTTTTAATTTTCTTATCTTTGATCTGTCTCGCACACACACGTTCAACTGTAACAAACACACTCACAAGCACAAACACACACACACACACATGCAAAACAAAACGTGCATACAGAGCGACACACACACATACACACACGAAGGTTTAATTTATTCAGCTTTAACAAGGGCGGAAATTCAACTTATCTTTTTTTCTTTTATTGTTCAACAGTCATTTAGAAACAGTCATTTAGAAAGATGGATATGGCATCGCAGCTTAATTCTCTTTGTTTCTAACAAGATGTTTTTGGCGAACTTGGTCCTTCGTGATCTTAAAAAAACGGAGTGTAAAAAAGAAGGTTTTTCCCTTGACGCTGCTATTATTTTAACTACCATCACTCCTCAGCAATGTTTATTGTTTTAAAAAGCGATTATTAAATTTTAATAAAACCTAAATATATGATGAAAGTGAATTTATACCTCTTTTCTTATTCTTGAGAATTTACAACAAAACTATTAAACACTATTTATTTATTAGATCGTTTATTTATAAGAATTATTTTATATTTACAACATGCTAAAACTAATACAATTAAAACTAATGCAATGCAATATTTGTCATTTACTAATTCATAAAGAAATAAATATGAAAATAAAATTTTATTCGTTAATTTATAAACATTTATTTATTTTTTATTAAACATTATTAATATATGTGAATCAACTATATAATTTTTATACCATTTTATAAAGTTCGAACCGATTGGCAATTAGCCGATGGCTTGATAAGCATTGCATTTAACAATCTAATACATAAATAGTTTAAATAAACAAACTAAGGATTGAATAATTTGTATTATTAATATTTGTTTCCAATATTCAAGAACAAAGAAAATATATTAAATCACTTTCATCTGTTTAAGTTTTGTTTAAAATTGTTTTAAATCATCGCTTTTCATCGAAGAATGAAGGTAGCTAAAATACTAGCAGTGTCAAAATAAAAACCGCCCTTTCGATACCCCGTTTTTTTTTTTTGGTGGGGATGGGAGTAGGAAGGTAGAAAATTGCCATGTTCTGACGTGGGAATTTTGTCATGGTGTAATGGGTTCGCAAGCATGTCTCGCTAGATCGTAGGAATGAGTTCGATCTTCAATGAACGCGACATGCTTAATAAATCACGATATTCTTATACCTTAACATTTTAATTAGATTCTGGAAGGCCTTTTTCGCTTATCCGACACACCCTTCGGATCTCTGTGTCACATTTTTTCGTCGTCTGCTATTACATTCCCCATTCCCTCATCTAACTACTAACCAGACTCGACACTATTTAAGTAAATTTATCGAACGTGAACCTTGTTTTCAGTGTGATTTGACCGTAACATGCAAGGCCATATCAAGTTGAAACACCGGTAAATTTTTAATAAATGTTATTTTCATCATTAAATTAGTCGTGTCATTCAGAAAGGCAAATGAGCCGAATGTGACCCGAGGAGAGCAGTTTACTCATAGCTGTTTCCCTATAGTTAATGGTTAGCCCGTTCTCCTCGCTTTTCTTTGCTAACTTCTTCAGAAGTTTTTTTTTTTTTTTTTTTTTTTGAGCCCGCATTCTTGTAGGCATCTGTTTATCTAGCATGATAAAGGTAACGCCCTTTTTAATCAAATTTCAGTCCTTTAGTGCCGAAAGAGACATTACCTCTCCAAGGCGCATATCTGGGTGATTGTATATGTAGGATGTGCGCTGCTCAGACTATATGCACATCCACTCTCAGCCGTACGGACAAGATCCAAAGGAATTGCCGGAAAGTTGTTAGTGTTGATAGCCAACCACCTTCGGGGCTCAACACCGGGTTTTCTGTCTGGATTTACTTCCATAGCCTTTTGCGTGTGTGGATATGACGGCAAGGCAGGGGAGGGGAGTGTTAACTTTTAGCACTCTGCATTATTACTTTTACTGCCCTTTTCTTTTGCATTCTTTCTCAAGGTCTCTCAAAGCAGGTTGTTATGAGGCGGCAGTTTTCCGCCTTTGTCTATTCTCCGATTTTGAAATGAGCTTAATTCTTAACGGCTAAATGAGATGCAAATTTTTTATAAAGGGGAAGCTTTACAGAAAGATGAATATGATAATGCAGTTTGATACGCTTTTCTTTGTTTTTAACAAAATATTATTAGCAAATATTCTTGTATCCTTATTCCTAATTTTACTTAGAGCTATCTTCTGTTGCCATAGAATGATATGACGACACAACTATGAAATTCAAAAACACTGTTGTTTGCGGAACAAAGTCACCTTCAGTGGCATGATAAACTTTTTGTACAGCAAATGAAGTCACATATAGAGGGATAAATGTAAAAATCAGGGTTTTCCTTTCCATAGATCAGCGTTTCTCAACCGGTGCACACGGGGAGCACTGATGTGCCATTAGAAGTAGCCAGGTGCACCTCAGCTTAATTTATGAATTATATTTATATTTTTTAAAGAATCTTTATTTTTAAAAAGCATACTTAATTAGACGATATAATATCTTTAAAATAAATACCTATTTCTGGAGACTTTATTATTTTACTATTTTCAAATTTCATGACTAATTTTTCCTGATTAAAAATTTATAGTCTGTCTATATTTCTGAGATGAGGTATTATGTACATTATTTACATTATTCGGGCTATTGTCCTCATCTTTGTCGCCATATTTATCACAACGTTTCGGCCGTTGTACGCTCCGGCCTTCTTCAGGTGGTTGGAATTTCGAACTGAACCCTTTATTTCGATCACTGGGGTAGACTGTTCTAGTTCCACGTAACATGTTTGATGGATGTCAGTTATCTGCTAATTTCCCTCTGAAAGTTATCCACTGCTTAACCGGGTATTGAACTCACACTCTTTGGGTCCTGTCACTGGATCTAACCAACGCCTTTATCCACTGTGCACAGTGGATAAAGGCCCTAACATTGCCCTAGATGGATTGCCTTCCAGGTTGTAAAGCTCCATCTACCCGAAGCGGCTGGTTAAGAGGCGCTAGTTGTCCGCTTTCGCCCATTCTCCGGCTTGGAAATGGATTTAGTTGCCAAAGACTATTTGGGACACATGCCACTGAAGCATTTTATCGACAGAGGGAGCTTTTACATACTATCATACTTAGCTATCTTTGGAACATATATAATGTAAGTATATAAACAATATATGCATTACATGTATTGGAGCTGACCTCTTTACTGATTACTGTTTCCTTTCTTAGATCAATGTTGCGAGATAACCGTGACAACAAACTTCTCTACTGCCACTTGTCGGTCGGCTGCAAACTTGAACAGAACAGTTGTATCTGAAAACCTCTTTTAACCTCAATTTGTAAACGATACAAGCAAGCAGATAAATTAAATTAGGAAAAATTGGTGTCCGAACAGATGAAGGGATTACGTCATTGATGACATCACTAAGCGCCCGTGATGTAGGTGTACGGTGATTGATATGCTGGGATTGCCACAAAGAAAATTCGATTACGAGCAAATCGAGAGATGGAAGAGGAACGTGAAAAATAGATCCAGTTTTTGGTTTCGAAATTTTATTGGTTGATGTACGACAGTTCCGAATTTACAAAATCGCTTCTAATTCATATAGGCACGTTTCACACGATCATACGCATAGACACATGAGCGTATGGTAGTGTATAGCTATATCAATACATGCGCTGGTGCTGTGAATTTCTCAGCCTGAAAAAGTAGTGATTACCCAAAATGTCTGGTGTTTTGCCAAATTTGTCTATTTGCTTGGCGCTTAGTTAGTGCTGTTTGAGACAGAAACCACAGAAGCATTTTCTAGACAGGGGGAGCTTGAAATTAACGGTTTTTAAATATATAAAATATAAGTAAAGAAAAACACCAGAAAAATTAAGGAAATATATATATATAAATATATGTGTGTGTGTGTGTGAGTGCGTGTGTGTGGACATTGAAGTCAACAACCAGAGACGTGAGTCTGTTTAAATCTAAACGCAATCATCCAACCATATCCGTTGTGTATTTGCTCGACTATTTATTATTTATATATACATATCAGTGATTCGTAGTATATTGTATTGCATTTTGGGTATAGTATTATTTTAACGGTTATTTTGGTGGGCGGTAACGGTTAAGTTTCGAATGCAATCCTTGATCGCTCTTGAGAAATAAATGAAACAGTGACTAAGCTACATTGTATACGTTATAAATTCAAATTAACAAAAAAATGATAATGCTGAAATAAGAGTGACTGTCAATATACCATACGAGGAAAACACATCAGAAGCAAAGAAAAGAATTATGAAGCTCCACAACATCAGAGTAGTTTTCTCGTCATTAAACACGATTGGACGACAGGTCATAAGATTAAAAGATGAATGACCAGTGACTAGTAATGGCAATTTAATTTATAAAGTTAACTGCAAAGATTGTCCAGCAAATTATATTGGCAAAACGTCTGGTGTTGAGTGGAAATAATTGTGGATCCGAATGCAGTTTTTTTTTCGCTATTTGTTTCTTAGCTATTTTATTTATTATTGATTATTTTATTGTTGACTGTTATATTTATGCTATCCGTGCTTATCTGCTTTGTTAATTTATTTATTATCCATTTAGTTTATTTACTTATTTATTTGTTTGAATTAATTTATTTTACTTATTTTTATTTATTTATTTTCTTTATTTATTTTCGTTTATTCGTTTTTAGTTTTCGATTTTTAATCAGCGTAGTACAAAATTGTTTTCGAGTCAGCATTTTGAGAAGAGTTCTGAGTGTCGCCTCTGGGTTCTGATTTCAATGTCCAATTTTATATTTACATACGCTTTATCCCAGATATTGAGCACTTTAACCCATAAATATATCACACACAAACACACACACACAGATATATATATATATATATATATATATATATATATATATATATATATATATATATATATATATATATATATATATATGTGAACTAGAATGACTCACGGTCTTTTTTCCTTAGCGGCTACAGATTCTACTCCTTATTAAATATGACACATCCCTAGACAGGCAATTAGAACTAACTCCAAGAAACTATCAAGTTAACGGTTTTTTTTTTCCGAAAAAGATATCATTTTTAATACTGTATACAGATTCACTGTTTTGCTAAAATATAAAAACAACACATAAAGTTGAAAAATTCAGTTTTGTCTTCAAATCACTTGCAAGGCATGAGTTTTAGCAAAAGAGACACCCAAAAGTTTTAGCTTCATATTGGAGAAATCAAAATCAAGCAAGTAGAGAAATTTAACCATATGGATACTGTAGTAACAGACGACAAAAACTTGTGACACTGACATCCAAAGGCGCCTCTGAATAGCGAAACAGGTATTAAGTGATAAAAAAAAATTGTTTATAAACAGAGAAATTCCTGACCAATTCTGTAATTTCCTATGTGTTGTGTAAAAAAAGGACCGACCTTCTCTGCACTAATTTTCAACATGGATTCGTCCATCTGCTATGAGTAGATCGTCTGGTCATAGGAAAGGTCTTCGCAAAACGGAAGGTAGAATGTAGAATTGCCTATTGTTGGTCGTAACTCCATCGACTATCCCTTTCTACACTGTTCCGTCCTGTATTGCTGTCCCCTGATCCCCAATGTCCAACCATGAGTCCATGAGCGATGTTAACTGAGAAAATCAATTTTCGTGACAAGACACTTGCAAAAAGATACCATAGGAATAAGCATGAGACGATTTCCCTGACTGCGTAGTGGCATTGGCCGGCAAATTTTAATCGCTTTTAAGAAGAATAAACACTTGTTATTCCAACGGATAATTTATTGTTTAAACAGGTATATTTCGGAAAGATTTTTGCAATCTTTGATCACTCTTGACTAATAAATGAAACAGTGACTAAGCTACATTGTATAGGTTATAACTTCAAATTAACAAAAAAGAATTCGATCGAATTGAGTTTGCGAGACATGGCGTAAGCTGAAAGCGGGAGAATTGCTTAAAGAAAGAAAAAAATGTCATTTCCAAACCAGAATAAAAAAAAAAATACTCTTTCTATTTTTTTCGTATTGTTCATTGAAGTAGGGAAGTCTATGTGAAACTGTGGTGTATCAATTCTATTACAGACATTTTTGGTACTGGCTGTTATCATTTGTTTAATCACCCGTCTATGTCTGAATTTGTGTTGGTTGGTCATTTTTATTTCAGGCTGGTCGAAGACTATTTCGTGACCTTCTTTGATGGCGTCAAGTGCAATTGCTGATGACTTCTCTAGTTTTTTTTTTCAGTCGGTTTCATTTTTTTATGACCTTAGTACAAAGACGCCGATGTTCGTCTATTCTTTCTTTTAATGATCTGGAGGTCATGCCAATATAATTTGCTGGACAATCTTTGCAATTGACTTTATAAATTAAATTGCCATTAACGTTTGTCTTTTAATCATATGAGCTGTCGTCCAATCGTGTTTAATGACGAGAACACTAATCTTATGTCAAGGAGCTTCATAATTCTTTTTATTGCTTCTGATGTGATTTTCTCGTATAGTATTTTGACACTCACTCTTATTTCAACATTATTTTTTTAACGTATACAATGTAGCTTAGTCGCTGTTTCATTTATTTCTCACGAGTGATCAAGGATTGCAAAAAGCTTTCCGAAATATACTTGTTTTAACAATAAATTATCCGTTGAAATTACAAGTTTTTATTCTTTTTAATTCGCCAATGGAAGCAAGCATTTTTACAATTGAAATCTTTTTTGTTTGAGCTTAAGAGAGATTGGTCTCAGTTCTCCGTTCAGCGTTAAATGGGATCTCCAACTGGAGTCTTCTAAGTGGATTTGTATATGTTTAATCCATTCAAAACGAACAGATAATGTCCAAGTATCTGATCCATACAGTACGACTAGTTCAATCAATGTTCGAAAGGTTTTGACTTTTAAGGAAGATGGAAGGTTCGAACGCCAAATCTTGTGAAGTTTGTTACACGCATCCCATGCAAGAGCTTTGAAGATGTTGAAGTCTTTTGGGGAATCTATAAATGAGATCCAAGATATCTAAAGTCTTCAACTCTTTTGATGTATATAGAATAATTCCAGGTCTCACATGTGACTAAACCTGTTCTCCACGAAACCTTTTGTTCCAGAGTTTTCTTACCATATTATTCCCGAGAACTACGAGAGGTTGTGCGAAGTTCTGAACAATTAGAGAAACTTATTTATTTAAATCATAATTGAATATGACTTCGCAGATGAAGAAGAGGTTTGAAGCGACAAAAATGAGGTCCCACTAACGAATACTGAGAACTCCATAAACAGAATATGTAAGTAGTGAGGAAGTTAAGGAAAATAAGCAGAGAGAAACTGAGTCTAAAAATATTGATTGGCAGGAGACAGCGGAGCCCTATCCACAACTATAAGGTTGGTGCAAAAATAATGACGTAATAATGTCGTTTTTGACGTTAAAAAATACGTCAAAAAACGACATTATTACGTCATTATTTTTGCACCAACCTAATACAATGCTACCTTTTAATTTTAATAAAAAATAAAGAATCTTCAAAAATACATATGGAAAAAAAAAACTGCTACAATTAAAATGTTTTGTAGAATAATGCGTATTTCTTCATTTTTTTAAATCATTTCACCCCAAGCAAATCAATAAAGCCACTACGATGCAAGGGGCTACTGAGTGTTAGATAATATGAGAAAAATATGCTCTTAAGGAGAGAAGACAATAAAAGAACAAGAATTAAGAAAACAGAAGATAACGATTAACGTTGCATTTAAATTTTTGACGATCAGAAGCAAGAAGTCAGAAGAGCGTTTCACAAGCGAGAGAAGTGCGAGAACAGAAACTGTCAGCATAGAACTTTGGTTACATCTAGCTATTACGACTGTAGATTAATGAGACCTTGCCGCCAATCTAGTACTGCGCTTAAACTGTGGAACACCCAATTTCATATATTCCATGCCACCTTCAATCCTCAAAAATGCAACATCACTCGCCATCTTCTGTCTTTCTGAATCCTATTATTTTATTCCTCACTAAAGTCTTCATTCTCTTTCACTGCCAGTAACCACTTGCGTCCTAGTGCTGTTATCGCCTTCAGCCAGTCAGTTATGTGCTATGCGGGATACACGCTTAGGCGATCATGTATCTTTCGATACATGACTGACGAGGCAGATTTTTTCCCGCAGTAGGTTGCCATTTCTTTCTGCGGTAGACCAGTTGACAACCAATGCTATAGAACCCGGTCTGTCCTGCTATTCACCCATAGCTGGTGGGAGAAGAAGAGGATTCACACCTTTCCCAAAGGTATTAGCACGTAAGTGAATGTAATGGATCGGACTGGAATTCGAACTCGTCTCTCCGATTCCTCAATCCGAGCCGCTATCTATTACTTCATTAATTAATCGCCTTACTTGAGGTAAAAAAACTTTAAAAATACCTCCCCAAACTGTATCTGCGCAGGAAGCAAGAACCTGAAAGAGAGTTCCGCAAGGGAGAACTGCGATAGAATAAACTGTTAGCATAGAATCTGTGGTTAAATCTGGCCATTCCAACTGTAAAATGATGAGACCTTACCGCCAATCTAGTAGTGCGCTTAAATCCATAAAGTCGAGGTACCATAGAGGAAAGTTCATCATAATGACAGTGCACAGGTACTGTACATATTACAGGCAGTAGATATCAAATGTAATTACAGAATGTTATAATTATATTTTATATTTATTTTTTAATTTTAAGTAATTGGTTGATATTCTAAAGTAGTTTAATGCCCAATTTGCACATTAGTGTGTATTCCAAATGCGCAAAAAATGCCAATGCATGCAGTTTACTACACTAAGAGCAATCGTTTGTGTTCACTGGATGATTTTTCGAATCTGCCAATTATTGCTTCTGTATGTAGCACATCTCACAATTCCTTTGCAATGGATAGCAATATATATATATATATATATATATATATATATATATATATATATATATATATATATATATCGAAAGTAATGAGAACGAAAATAATATATAGATTCTAACATTCACAGCATTAATTCAAAAGAGCGCTCAATACCTATAGTAGAGCAATAATTATTTATAATTTTTTCATCTAGACAAAAACACGTCGACTGGTAAGAAACAAAATGGTTCTCACCAGTCGAAGTGCAGCTAAATGCACCGAAGGAAGTTGCATCTTTGTCGTGAGTAAATTGTTTTTGTCTATATGAAAAAAAATACATATATATATATATATATATATATATTTAATCGATTTCACCACAAGCAATGCAATAAAGCCACTACGACACAAGGGGTCACTGGGTTTGAAAGAAACATTAATAAGGAGCGATAAAGAGAAACATTACTAAGGTGTGAGAAATATAAAAGGGTAATCAAGAAGATAATAGGCTGACATTGCTCTTAAATTTTTGTAGCTTAAATTTGGAAGAAAAACCATTGAACCGGAAGAAAGTTCTACAAGTGAGAAGTGCGAGAAAAGAAACTGTTAGCATAGAATTTACAATTATATCTAGTCAGCTCAACTCTAAATTGATGAGACCTAATCGCCAATCTAGTACTGCGCTTAAATTCATACAGTCTAGTTAACACGGTATCCGAAGAGTTACCATGAAAGTATTTATAGAAAAGGCAGAGAGATGCAACATTACAGCGTTGGGAAAGTGACTGGATGCGAGACATCAGATCAGGATCGATAATATGATTCAAAATTCTCCTCATACAACGAATTTTCTTAATCTTTACGATATTTAGCTTTGAAAACCTCCTCTTACATTGAACTAGAATGTTTTGGTTAGGTTTGTTTTTCGGCATATCAACCTCAATGGGCTATTTATTGCTGACAAGATTTTCATTGCCGCTAATATAATTTTACTGGTAATACCCTTTTCCTCAAAAAAGCATAGCTGATAATAATTTCTCCTTCAAAAATGTATTGCTGGTAGTAATTTTCCCTTAAAAAATTTGTTGCTGGTAATAATCTTTCCTTCAAAAATGTATTGCTGGTAATAACTTTCCCTTCAAAAATTTATGGCTGCTATTAAAACCTATTTTTACACTTTCATAGTGTTTTAACCCCAGTTTGGGGGTTAACTATTTACCCATAGTTGGGACCCTAACAGATGATACCACCCCGGGTCAGGGTGGCTCTGGGAACATCAGTAATTAAGAAGTGGTTCTACGCTTCTCAAAACCTCCTGATCAGAGGCCTTTCTGTTGGAAAATTTAGTTTTACCCCGACTATAATAACTGATAGTGTGCAGATGACTTTATAAAGTTATTATTTCTTTTTATTAGTAAAACAGTTGTCTGTGTTTGTTTCATTATTTCACATTTTTATATAGGGCATCCACTCCATCACCAGCCATCTGCCATCCGATAAGCTGACAGTCTGGCTTATCTGTCACTGAAAATAAGAACCCCAGCGGTATTGAGGCAAGCAATCAGAAGGAGACAGCTACATTTTTGGGACACATAATGAGTGTCTGGAAAATTTAACAAACAAGTGATATTGATTGCAAGAGAAACAGGAACAAACAGCGAGCAACCTACATAACGTGTGTTAAATGAAGGGGTTGCAGAATAAAGGAAGTGTGGAATGTTATAAGGTCAAAGGTTACTCAGAGCAACAACAGGTAGCTTTGTTTTGTTCATCCAATACAAAGCTCAAGAGGCACTCAAGTTAGAGGGTTACCACGTTGACTTATATTAGCGTAGGAAAGAACAAGTGTTAGAGGTACAGAGCTGAAGTAGTCTTTAGAATGAACCAGAAAAACAATCCTAAACAGGAAACAAGGGATAGACCTCTACCCCTTTTCAAAAGACCGGAGAGATTCTGAGCCGGACGGTAAGTGAACTTATCTACTCCTATAGCCCTGATCATTTACTTTCTGAAAGAATAAAATACATCAAAGAATAAACATTAACTCCCAGGATCTGGTGTTTATTCTTTGATATTCTTTCATTTCCAGGATCCGGGGTCCGTGTTCGCTGAATCGGTCACGTCCTGAGACCACCTGATGATCACTCTACCAAAATCATCTACCAGTTCGGTCCGCCATCTGCAAAATAGCGACAACCTAGACCAACCAGTCGCCGGTAGGACGTCGTCAGCCAGGACCTCTAGAAGATTAATCCGGCACTGGAGGGTGTTCCGACGCTCTGCCAACACCGTGAGAGCTGGAGGGACAAGGTGGCTCTCGTGATCTCAACGCCTTCATGGCATGAGATTTAGCAGCAGAAGCTGGTCAAGATCAGATGGGTTTCGTCTTCGGTCGAGGTACGGTATAAATGAAGCTAGACTGGTTCTGGGCATTCCCAACGCCGGGACAGTAATCCCGCCATTGTACGAAAAGATGAACGTCGTTGATTGCTCGGACGTTTTTTGCGTCAATGACCTCAGAAGGGGAAATTTTTACACCTACGCGTTCAAAATGTCCGACGTTGAAGTCAATCTTGCTATTGTCTTACCCTCGGAGATGGTAACGAATAGAATCGCTTGCGCTAACTGACGTCATATATGACGAAATCAATCTGGAAATTTATTATTTTAACAAATAAAACTACTATTTCCCGAACGTTGGATAATGTAGCAGCCGACATGTTCCTAAAATGAAGGTGGTACTCTAAAAGAGATCGCAAACATCTGTTTTTAATCTGGGGCGGATTGAATGGCAATAACAGACGATTTTTGTTGATTCAATCGCCTGGATAATTGACTCTCTTTGAAATAAGAAGGATTTACTGGCGGCAAATAGGCTAGTCTTTGCGTTCACTTTGAAATTAGTTTCTTCATTTATACAAAAATAGAAGACTTAGCTTATGACTGGGTATCTAGTCTGCTTCTGTTCCAGATGTGACAGATACGGAAGGTGTATCGGAATATACCTTCCAAAAGCTCTACAAAGTATCAAAAGGAAGACAAATTTCAGCTAAAAACAAAGAAACGTCTACAAAACGGTAATGTAAAAGATTGAGATTTGAGGCATCGGAGATGTTGTTCTACAGAAGGATGCTGAGAATAACATTGACGGAATATGTGAGCAAAGGGAAACTTTTAACAAATAGAAACAAAAATACACTAATCAGGATTAGACAGTCGAAATATGATGTGAGAGGGCTTGGAGCGTTTTCACAGGACATATTAAGAGCGTGATGGGTAGAATAAAACATCGAATACCCTACCTAACGACCTTGTGTAAATGGACGACAGAACAGGGACTGGGAATGAGAGTAAGGGGAAAACGATTGCTTAGAGATATAAAGAAACGTTATGAAAAGCGATGATCACCGACGTTCTGCATTTCAACCTTTGGAAGTAAAATCTGATGATCCATAGCCCTTTTAAGGGGCTTGTGGTGAAATAACTTATTACATGGAACCTTAAAGTGGTCTGTTTATATTCAAACATATCTGCTCTGAACTTACAATGAGCTCTCTGGATATCATCCTCCTTGGGTCTACCAATACGGATTACCTAGTTTTGCATAAACTATATATATATAGTTTCTGTCACTCCTCCTACTCCAATATAAAACATACTTAAGAGAGATATAAAATTAACCCCTCCCTATACTTTATATTGTCTGGTTAACTACCACTCTCAACCCCCTCTATTAAATTACAAAAATTACACTACCCACCAATTTCTAATCCCATTTTTTTCACAATTCGTTGTTGGAAGATTTACCTGATGATCCTGAATCCTTAAAAAAGGATTTAGGTGAAATAAATTATCGTAATGGTACATTAAAGTGGTTTGTTTTTCATTACATTTATATATATATATATATATATATATATATATATATATATATATATACGTGTGTGTGTGTATTTAGGCAGCAAATTCTCTTTTAGGCATGTCTTACTAAATAAATTACAGACATTATATCTGCTAAATTTTAATAAAATACGTTTATACTCACGAATAACCTTCCGTGTAGTGATATTAAAGGATGAGAGTAATGTGCTATAACTGTTTAAATTTCTTTTATTTTCATTTCCCAAGTACTTTCGATCTTCTTCCAAGATCATCTTCAGGAGTGAAAGTAGTACAAAACTATATGTTGTTCATTAGTACACGTATTTATACAAAGATGTGCGTTGTTATCCGTTACCGTATTTTTTCATTATGCTTTTAAATGCAAAACGGTTGACAGTGTGCTGAACGTTCATTAGAACGTGAAAAATTATCCATTTATATAATTTTTTCATGTCATAATGTTATGGTCATGCACGCATTAAAACGTGAAAAAACTGTTCCTTTATAGGCATTTCAGGACATTACTGCAGTATTCATAGGTGATTCTCTTCAGTGCCGGCTTTAATTTTTTAATATAAATTGCTTCTAGTATCTGTAATCTGCATTTGTTGTTATCATGGCGTAGGATAGTTGTGTTGTCGATTAGCAATTTTTATATTGTGAATGTGGACAGTAATGTTGTTGTAGATATCTCTCAATGGACGAATGCTCAGACATATGTAGTGTAAGCTTTCTTTTTTATGTTCGTATATCCAACATATATTAGGTTGGTGCAAAAATAATTTCGTTTTCCCACATAGTAACATATGTTAGAAAACGAAATTATTTTTGCACCAACCTAATATATTTGTTTTATTGTTTTTGTTTTTTTTTTGTCGGAGATACATTCTCCCAAGGGACATATATATATATATATATATATATATATATATATATATATATATATATATATATGTGTGTGTGTGTGTGTGTGTCTGTGTGTCTGTGTGTGTGTGTGCGTGTGTGTGTGTGGAGAGAGAGAGAGAGTATCAAAAATACTTTTACAAACATTAGTGGCTGGTTCCTCAGACCAAAACCAGCACAAACGTCCATATAAATATGTCTCTGCAAATCCTTTGTTTTCGAGTTATTAAGTTTAAAGTTTTGGTCTATAGAATGTGTTCTTCGTTGTCAGATATACAAGCGGGTCTCGGCCCTCCTCTATTCATAGTTTGTGGTGCCACAGATCCTGTCTCAGCAACACGACGATAAGCAGCAGCAAACTTTGGATGAATCGGCTGCTTTCGGTCTGATACAGCCGTGCAGCCTCGCGTCCATTACCATTCGCGCGGCCGTATGTAAAAATCATATCTGCCTGCTCACGATATGAATATCCTGTTGTTGTTAAACTCTTCTCAGTTAACTCACTACTACACACATTAAACGTTAAAGATAGAATATCCACAAATGTAGACGAATGGCAAAGGTACCCTAATTTACATGGCATCACAGAGCCATCTAGCTTAAATTTTCTTTGAACTTAATAACTAAGAATGAAACATTTGCGGACATATGTTTATATGGATTTTTGTCCTTGTTTTGGTGTGAGGAACATGACTCCCCAATATTTGTAAAAATTATTTTTGATGCACCCTTTACATATCAACTCTTGACGGGTTTTCCTCCTTGTTTGAGAAGAATTATTCAAAATTATTATTGAGACGATAAGCAAAATTCATCGACATAAAATGTCCATCGTTTTTAATATATATATATATATATATATATATATGCCTATCGTTTTTAATATACATATATGTATGTGAGTGTGTGTGCGTGTGTGTCTGTGTGTCTGTCTCTTTGTGTGTGTGTCTGTGTGTGTGTGCGTGCGTCTGTGTGAGAGAAATAGATTTCGAGAATTTTATGCATTGATAAGTGGATGCGTAGAATATTGCTGTCACATCCGCTTGGGTGATTCTGCGATGTATTTAACAGATTCTAGATAAAATACACAGAAGAATCTGCAATATTATTAGTCCTGATTTAGCATCTCGGCTTCTGTCACTTTCTCGCTGCCGTAAAGTTGCTTCACTGTGTCTTTTGTATAAAAAATTTCGATTGAATTGTCCTAATAGTCATTTGTTTATGTTACGTAAACTTTATGGATGTAAGCCTACTACTAGACTGTCGGGAAATCTCTCACCATTTTACAGCTGAAATATCTAGATGTAACTGTAAGTTCTATGCTGACAGTTTCTTCTCTCGCACTTCTTGTTTGTGGGACTCTCTTTCGGTTTCTTGTTTTCCAGTCAACTTTGATCTTCAAACATTTAAATGTAATATCAGTTGTTATCTTCTGTCGACTTAGTTCTTGTTTTTTTTTTCGCTCCTTAATAATGTTTATCTTTTTCTCATATCCGTTCACACGGATTAACCCCTGCGTCTTAATAGCTTTATTGCCTTGCTTATATGAAGTTTTGCTCATAATTCTGCTTTTTGTTAAAATATCTCAATATTTTCTAGCGGAGTGTAGTCTATGTTATTTTGTTTTTTAGTTTAGTTTAGTTGAGTTTGGTTTGTTTTACGGCATATCAATGGGTTATTTAATGCCGACAGAATTTGTATTGCTGGTAATATTTTTTTTTTTAAATGTATTGCTAGTAATATTGTTTTTCTTCAAAAATCTATTTCTAGTAATTTTTTTTTAATTCTATTTCTGGTAATATTTTTTTTAATTCTATTTCTAGTAATATTTTTTTTTAATTCTATTTCTGGTAATATTTTTTTTAATTCTATTTCTAGTAATATTTTTTTTAATTCTATTTCTAGTAATATTTTTTTTTAATTCTATTTCTGGTAATATTTTTTTTTAATTCTATTTCTAGAAATTTTTTTTAATTCTATTTCTAGTAATATTTTTTTTTAATTCTATTTCTGGTAATATTTTTTTTAATTCTATTTCTAGTAATAATTTTTAATTCTATTTCTAGTAATATTTTTTTTAATTCTATTTCTGGTAATATTTTTTTTAATTCTATTTCTAGTAATATTTTTTTTAATTCTATTTCTAGCAATATTTTTTTTCGAAAATGTATTACCGGTAATAATGTATTGCTGGCAATATTTTTTCCCTTCAAAAATTTGTTGCTGGTAATAATTTTTTACAAATTTTTTTCTGGTATTAAAATCTATTTTTGCACTTTCATAATGTTTTGACCCCAGTTTAAGGGTTAACTATAGCTGGAACCCTAACAGGTGCTACCACCCCGGGTCAGGATGGACCTGGGAACACCAGCAATTAAGATGTGGTTCCACGCTACTCAAAACCTCCTGATCAGAGACCTTGCTGTTGGATGTAGTTTATCGTCTTACCCAGGACGCGGATGTAGTTTATCGTCTTACCCAGGACGCGGATGTAGTTTATCGGCTTATCAGGACGGATTTTGCTTTTTATTTAAAAATATCTTAAATAATTTCAGAAGTGCGCTGTCTCTATTATTAATGATAATATGAATAAGCGCCGAATTTTTGCTGAATATCTCATTATTTTGTGTATGAGTTTACACTTGAAAAAAAATAGTGATTTGACTCATAGTTGTCACGTCAATTCAGTCGTTAATATTTCATCTCTTGTTTCGCTTATCGTTGAGTAAAATATGCGAAGCAGATATATCAATATCGGCAGATTGCCAACAGTTATCAGTGATTTGTCTTTAAACAAAGTGTAATGTTTTTAATATTTAAATTCTTTCGCTTCTCTAAAAAGTCTAATTATTTTTTTTAAATAACGAAAATTGTTGAAGCAGTACCGACGTGTGTGAATTTTTCATACGACCCAAACAATATCTTCCTTAAATATCAGAAAACAACTTTCTTTTATGAATACAAAAGGAAATTGGCATTTCAGCTGAAAAAAAAAAAAAAGTTTTCCTTATAAAATTGCAAAAAAATGAAAGTAAATTTTAAGGAATGCAGAACTTTATTACACGTTTTAAAAAAAAATTTTTTTTAATCAAGCAAGGCGGGAATACCACTTGTACGCAAGGGGTCATATAAACTGAAGGTGAGAGAAAAGACTGCGTATAGGTAGAGTAATCTATAGCAGCTTGGCTTGAGGAAATCGGAGAACCGAGTTCGAATTCCAGTCAAATCCATTACATTCACTTACGTGTTAATACCCTTGGGAAAGGTATAAATCCTGGTCTTCTCTCCCAAGCTATGGGTAAATAGCAAAACACATCTGGTTCTATAGCCTTGGATGGCAACTGGTCTACCACAGAAAGAAACGGCAACCTACTGCGGGAAAAAAATCTACCTCGTCAGTCATGTATCGAAAGATACATGATTGCCTAAGCGTGATAACATAACTGACTGATAGGGGAGGCCGTGGAGAGGATAAAAGCTGAACGGAGATGGCGATTGACGTTGCATTTAAATTTTTGAATATTGTAGTTTTCAGGGAAGCAAGTAACCGGAAGGGAGTTCCAGAGGCGGGAAGTGCGAGCAAAGAAACTGAGTAGAAGTGACGGTTACATTTAACTATTTCATCAGTAAAACGGTGGGAGCTGGATGCCAACCTAGTAGCACGCTTAAAACCAGTAGTCGGGACACCAGGAAAAAAGCTCATCAGAGCAGTTACCACGAAAATATTTGTAGAAAAGACAGAGGGAAGCCACATCACGTCTGTTAGAAAGTGACTGAAGTCGATATGCCGATATTGCAGATGCTTCTTTGGACTTTGTCAAGAAACTTCAGGAGCACCATACCAGAGAATAAATCTGACAAGAAAAACGAGAAAATAAAACACAATGTAGACAGAGTGCCTTAATAAACATAGTATCAGCAGCAGCTCTGAAGGTATAAAAACAGGCGGACGCTTAAGTAATTCTATCTTTCTGTTTTTCCTCCTTTCGAAGTGTGTGCCATCAAATTTTCACAATGAAGCAAAAATGGCTGTGGACGCTTCAAACACAAACACACCAACATAAGCAAATCATACTCAATTATATTCATTAAAAACTTTCGTTGTGTATACCATTTACTTCTAAGAAAAGAAACTCTTAAAGTTGCCTTTTCTTATTTTCTTTAATAAACGTTAACTTTCATTGAAAAATTTATTTTGTAAATGTGCCTTTTTCAACGGCGTTATTTCATGTATTTGAAAATATTCTCGTAAGAAAATTTATACCGGGTGTAACAGCAAAATTGTCCAAATCGTGTAAAACCAAAATTGTCCATTTGTTACATTAAGCTTAGAAATGATTAAAGATATCTTACTGGAAATCTGCGAAGTTTCTATAATACTATTGGAGTCTACTTTATGCAACAAGAATGTATAATTACTCTCATGCTTAACAGAAGAACTGTGATGAAATCGATCATAAACGAAAATGACATGTTCATCATTAATTAATTACAGCTAAGGACCGGAAGCTCATAAATGATTTAGATATAAGTTCAAATATATATATATATATATATATATATATATTATTTCAGGATCATTTTGAAACTCATTCAAGATGATCTTCGCCCTCTCTAACCTTCTAACTTTCTGTCCTGAAGTGTCAATTTGCCTCACGTTTCACATACGATTTCATTTTCAAGTCTTTTTTCACTGCTTTTTTGACTGTCATAACTGAAACTCCTCTCTCACGTGCCAACCGTCTTATGGATTGTGTTGGGTCTTTTCTAATTGATCACTTTAGCTCTTATAAGAAATGATGATCCCTCGTCCTGTTGTGACCTCAGTTTTCTTCAGTTTTCCTCTCTACTGTTCCTCCGTTTTAAAACTTATTCGCCGTTCTCTTCGATGTTCTTGAATGGAACTTGAAGATTGAAGCCAGTGTGTGAATGTTGGTACCATTTCGGAAGTCCGAATGATCTTTTTCCTCACACCATTGCTCTGTTGGGAAGACATAGTCGAGCTGAAACAAAACTTATTTTAATCTGTTCTCTTTCTAGATGAATAACTCGAAGGGTTTTTCAATGATTCTTACGACTAATGGTGTCAGGATGGCTCAACGTCTTATCTGAAAACCTGGGAAAAAGACATTCAATTAATTTAGAGGTTTTTTAGATATTACACATTTTGTGGGATGGACAATTATGCTGTTACACGATTTGGACAATTTTGCTGTTACAGCCGGTACATTAATTATAAAACTATTCAACACACTAAAAAGACAAGCGCTGATAACAATTGTTCAGTATAGCTTAGATGTGACATCCAGTGAGGATCAAATTCACAACTCAGTCGTAATTATTCTAGAGTGACAAGATGACTAACTATTACATCACCCCGAAGCGCTCCCCTAAAAGGTATTTGATATGCCGGCAATGTTTGTTCTTTGGGAATTAGCTTAATTGGACTTTTTTGCCTCAAAGAAACGAATTTCACCGAAATTGATTAAAAAAATTTAAGAAAGTGACCTGCCATGTTTTGATAGCATTAACGTTACAACAAAGACCTAACTATGGTATAAATAATGCACTTTTGGCGAGTTTTCTTCAGCTTGAAAAAAGAGCGCGATAATTTGAGTTTGTTGAGAAAAATAAAACAATACAACAAAGATACGGAAATAAACCCAACATAATTATATCGCTATTTAAATAGAGCTGATACTTGTAATTTTTAGTTGTAAAATCCTACGATAATTTATGGGGATAAAACATTGAGATTTTAATAGATAATATAGTACACTTCTTTAGGTGCATTGTCCCCTCCTGACTTAAGTGATCATGGCTCTCCACAGTTTCCTCTATTTTATAAGGTTTGAACTACTTCACAAAATTCCCGAACCAACGCTTTAATTCAATAGAGTATTCTTCTTAGGACAACTTTATATTCGTCTTTTTTTCTCTTCTCTATGTGCTGTGTCCCTTCAGGATCATGGTTCTCCACAATTTCCTTTCCTTTGTAGCTCTTAATAAATTTTGTCTTTTTGTTATTTCTCCTAAACACTGTTCTGTCATCCATTTCCTCAAGCTTACTAAGTATGTTATGCGTCGTTTTCCTCTCTCCCTCTTGCCTTCAGTCTGTCTTGTGAGTATCAAATTTTCCAAACCCTCCTTCCTCATTATTTACCCTATAAATTTCAACTGTCTCTTCCTGGTGTTAAATATGACCTTCCTTTTTGTTTCCATTTTCTCTAAAACTTCGTCGTTGCTCACCTATTCTGCCAATGTTATCCCCAACGGTACTGCATTCAGAGATTGACACCCTGATAAGTCGACCATGTTGGGATTCGATCCCAATTCTTTTGGTCCGATCGATAAGTTTCTAAAACATTTAGCTACGTGCAAACTACTGGTAATATAAAAACGATTAGCATCTTAATTTTCTTAATTTGGAATCCATTTTTCCTTCTCTCACTTATGTTCTATTTGATATTATTATGTTATTTTATGCAGGTATCGTCCAAGAAAGTGCGAACCAGAAAATTCTTTACGAAACAGGATCAAACTCCGCACATAAGAAACGAACAAGAGAAAGACAATGACGTTAGATTAATACTTTGCATATCATTTAATATGTACATCCTTCTTCTTCAACTTGCCGTGTCCCTTCTGGAGGTGGGTGATCATGGCTCTCCACAACTTCCTGCTGTTTGTAGCTCTTTGTTTGATCATGCTATCCTTCTGCCAACCATATCTCGCTAGGTAAGTTATTCGCCGATTTTCTCTGTTTCTCTTCCCTTCACGTGGCTAATTCTCTTAGCCTTCTTTCCTCATTATCTGTCCGGCAAATTACAATTGTCTCATCCTGATTTTAAGTATGAATGTCTTTTTTGTTTCCATTTTCTCTAAAACTTCGTCGTTGCTCAGACATACGGCCCATGGTTTCCTCAGCATTCTTCTGTCGAACCACATTTCTGTTGCTTCAAGTTTGTGGCTTCAGGAACACGGTGGCTTATTAAAGTCATATTGAATGCAAGAGAATGCGCTAAGTGAAAAGAAATACAGGGTGCGATGGGTAAATTGCCGCCATATTTTTAAAATACGTGCTTGTGCGTTCTTTGTTTTTGCTCAGTATAGTCGGGTCAGTTCGGCACCGTCTGTGAAAAAAAGAGCACCATGACGCAATTCACTCCCCCAGCAATTTGGAAACGGCATTCTGTACTGCTTGGCATTTGCGCTTGAAGTTCTAGTACGAACATTTCAGGTGTCAATCTGATCACAGAGGATTCCGAAAGAGTTGGATGAGTCTAATTCCGATTACGAAGATGTTTGGAGTGGTGATCACTCCAAACACCTTCGTAATCGGGATAGTGAGAAAAACTTTATACCTCCATTCTTCATCAAACAAGGCCTTAGACTCAACACGTAGATCTACATCAAGTGCCTTGAGAAGGTAGTACTGCCCTGACTTCAAGAGGCTGGCTGCTGGAAAACCCCGTGTCTGGCAACAGGACTCATCATGCATTATGCCACACAAGCAGGAGAATCCAGTCATGACTGTCAGAAATTTTCTGCGACTACATCGCTCCATTGATTACTATGTGTGGGGCCTCAGTTGAGCGAGGGACCAGCAAAACTCCATGTAACATCAAAGATGAACTGAAGGCATAGATTCAGGATTCAGCAATTTAAATAAGTATACCGTCTAGAAGATTTGCAGGAGATTCCGAAGTCGTCTTGAGGGAGGCCGGGGTTGAAGCCAATGGCGATTTTATTGAATAAATTTACTCTTTAGTATTACTAGATATTCTTGTGTAATTTTGAGTAATTTAGACGACAATTCATCCATCACACCCTGTATATTGACCAATTTCAAGAGCAATACGGCTATATTTAAATAACGTCTTATTGTTTCCCTCAGACAACAGTATCTTATGCGAGTGGCGGTGATTGTCTCTTTTCTCAGGATAGTCTTTGGCACACACCGGCTTCCATAGCAAAAGAAATAAGAAGTTTTATTTAGCAATTAACCGTTCCCATTCGTGTTATACTTGACTGTCGGGAGAAAATTGGCAGACGAGAGAAGCAATTTATCTTACATCCAATTTGGCGCTATATCCAGTGTTACTAGTAAATACCTTAGAATAGATATAAATAATACTTTGCTTGATTAATAACGGAAAATTAGTAAATTGAACCCCAAGAAAGGGGCGTAGCATAGAAAGAAGATAGTTCAAGCATCCCTCCTCTAAATAACATATTTTATAGAAATCGGTAATAAATTTATAGCGTATCATCACTAAATAATTATTAATCATTCTAATAGTATGGCGACTTGCCAAATTATAGATGTCTCCATGCCAGAGGATTTTTTCTTCTTTTTTTTTCTCTCTGTTCCCGACGGTCTGCAGTATTTTTTCAGGTCGTGCCCGATCCTGTCTTTGCACAAAATTTTCTTGTTTTTTTTTCTTACACTATTTACTAAAAAACAAATAGGTAGAAGGCGTGGTTGTCACTAAAAAGAAACAGACCAAAATACAAATTACCAATTGGAATACAAAATTGGAGACTATTCACACTATTTAGAATCGGATTATTTTCCCCATTTTTGTTATCACAATGTTTTGGCAGTTGTGCCCACAGGGGTGTATATTGATCTGTGTACCCTACAAGTAATTACGAACTGAACCTGAGTTGACTCATTTACATATGAAGTCATAAAGACTATAAATAGCTACAGTTATTACCCATGAGACACTTGAATGCATACTACTTGCCGTGAATCAATAACACTGTACTAAAGAGCGAAAGAAAAAAAGGAAATGGGTGAAAAGAAAGAAAAAGCTAATGAATGCGCAAGTGTCACATCAACGAACTAGACAGTGAAATTGAGAATATAGACGCTGAAGCCAGAATATCAATTTTGGTACCATTTCTGAAGGCCCGAATGATCTTTTTCCTCACACCATTTCTCAGTTGGGAAGACATAGTAGAGCTGAAACAAAACTTATTTTAATCTGTTCTCTTTCTAGATGAATAACTCGAAGGGTTTTTCAATGATTCTTACGATTAATGGTGTCAGGATGGCTAAACGTCTTATCTGAAAACCTGGAAAAAAGACATTAATTTAGTGGTTTTTGAGATATTAGATATTTTGTGGGATGGACAATTATGCTGTTACACGATTTTGACAATTTTTCTGTTACACTCGGTACATTAATTATAGAAGTAATCAACACACTAAAAAGACTAGTGTTGATAACAATTGTTTAGTATCGCTTAGATGAACCAGGACACTCATTGTAGGAAAACTCCTTTGAAGAAAAAAAAACGAATAAGATCAAGTTCTCCCCTATCCAGACAATCTGTTAGGGAGAAGGAGGAAGATATCATACCCACAGATGCAGTACGAATATTGCAACACAAGTCCTTTCGAAATCCCACGCAGTGTCAACAGTCAGTGTTTCGACATAGCGAATATATTACAGGCCTCTTGAATTCTACCAGCAGTTTGGTTATTCAATGGACATATTCCCGATAGGCTGCAACTAAGATAAAGTCATCGATAACGCCTATACGCTTATTATATAGGAACGTTTGGCATTATGTAACGCTTTTTCCCGGTGCAGGCCCATACATCACTACAGTTTTCTTGAGACTAATACTAAGTCCAAGAGAGGTACGTTTGGCGTTGAATATCATCTGTATAAAGATTCTGCATCAGTTAATACTATCATATTGTTTACGACCATATCACGCTGGAACACTAGTTCCCGTACAATACTGAAATTAAGAAAAATCGAGACTGGTCAGCACCTAAATAGGTAAATTAGTTGGGAATACCAGGTGCTGTAAGTTTGTGCGGGTGGTGTAATGGATAATGGCTCGGAATTGTCATTCGGAGTGACGAGTTCCAATTTCACTTAGGCTCGTTATATTCACTTACGAGCAAATACCCTTTGGAAAGCTATGAATCCTTCTCTTCTCCCCCCAGGTATGGATTAAATAGCAGGGCATACCGGATTTATAGCCTTGGTTGTGAACGAGTCTACCGCATACAGTAACGTCAGCCGACTGCATGGATTATTTTGACAAGTCAGTCGTGAATTAAAAAAAGACATAATCACCGAAGCATGCATCACGCATGGAAGGAAGGAATGCTGCACTTGTACTTCCGCCAACAAAAATAAATTATTGCAATCTAAAAATATTTTCTGGCTTTAAATAACCTGCAAAGGGTTGATAAGCCGTAGAAAATGAATAAATCAATAAAAACCATCATCGTGGGCGAAAATTTCTCTGATATTAAATACATTTCCAGAGGTGCAATAGCGAATATATACGCCACCATAACAGTCGTTGAATCGCATGTAAAAGGCCATTGGGAAACAAAGAGAAAATAAGCAAATAACACATTGCTTCACTCAATTCTTTAATTTAATTGGTCAAGAGAGCTTACCACCAAAATTTACCCACACTTTCAAGTCACCAATGAAACATGTTGATAATTTTTTGTCTGGGTAACCAGGCTTTCTTAATTATTCTCACAGAGCAATCCTATTGATTGTATCAAATACATTTGTCAAATCAACAAAAGGTTCGACTTTCATCATCAAGACACGTATCCCCACTGCGGAACTTCAGCAACCAGCACCGTACTGTTCGATCACAAGTTCATCCTTCACCCTATTTTCTGTTAATTTTGGCAGCAGATTGTGAATCTTTATAACCAAGATTAAACTTATGCAAAAGAGTAAACGCATCTCTTGTTTTTCCTGTTCAAAGTGAGAGGTATAGAATATTTTCAGTTAAATTCTTAAAGATATTGATATAAAATTAACAAAGATGACACTTTAATCAGTATGAATGAATAATATAGTTTTGTGCAACCCCTAAATTTAAAATAAATTAAATTTATATTTAAACACAAAAGATTGATTCTAAAATCGGACATTATTTTTTCGAAAAACCTAATAAATTATATCCTGAAAGAGAATTCTATAAAATTAACAAAATGGACACTTTAATCATTAACAATTAGTACTATATTAGAACACAATTAAAGGGTTTATTCTAAAATCGAACATTATTCTTCGAACAGCCTAATAAATAAATAATTTTTGCGATTGTACATTTAATGTGAAATCAAATACATAAATTAAAAAATTAATAATAACCGGACCGAAAAAATCCGTCATATTAAATTAATCACCCCCTCTTCCTTATTTTAATTTGAATTCGTCCTGGATATGACGCTATACTACACTTCGCAGCAAGGCCTCGGGTCGGGTGTTTCGGGGTTTTCACGAGTGTAGAACCACCTTTTAATTGTCGTTGTTCCCAGGTCAACCCTGACTCGGGGTGGTGGCACCTGTTAGGATCCCAGCTATGGGCAAATAGTGAACCTACAAACAAAAATTAACAAAACATTTTATAGTAAAACTACCAACAATACAACAGGTACCTCTACATTTTTGCTAAAAAAGAGCATAGCATTCTGAAAAAGGCCCCAAACTTGATGAAAACAAAGTTTTATAGTCGAAATGTTTGTTATTATTAAAAGAAAAGACCAAAATATTTTTTATTATATCATTCAATTTTATAATCCACTTTATTAAATCTTGATTTTTTGTGTCAGCATATTTAGATTGGGATTTTTAGCGTCTTATTGCGGTAAAATTATTGTTTTGGAAATTCTTGCAAAAATCAAATAAATGTCCGATATTAATGAAATCTTCAGGACTTATTCACAAACGAATGAAATTATTTGGGAAATACTTTTTTTAAAAAGTCTTGGTATTTTTTTTATATTTCTTACCCCCACTTACTTAATTTTGTGAAATTTTGAGAAATTAAATGTTGATCCAAATATTTGAGGTTGATATGCCCCCAAGAAAATTCCACCAACCAAACGACTAACATGAAAGAACTCTTTCATGATATTAGTCGGTATAATATCCTACAATTTCTTCAAGAAATCAAACTGTATTCCAAAATATAACTTCAATAAAACACACATATCGTCGCCTCCGGTAATCATGTCCAGACAAAAATGTATATGCACAAAAATTGAGAATCATCTACCATATATTCAATTGTGAAAGCAGAATAACTATTGTGACCAAGTAATTGGTTAAGAAATAACAAATCAAGATAAATAGCGTGTTGAACAGTAAATACAACAGAAGTGTGCTACAAGATTTGGGAGGGTGTGTCGGTTGACCAGCGTTCAGTCTATATCACCGTTATATTCAGTGACCCCTCCACGAGGGCACATGTGACACAAGGCCGAGTTTAACGTGGTTTCATCCGATCCCGTAGGCTCGGCCAAAAAATACCCGTAGAACCCACATAAACATCTACCTCCCCAAGCGAGACTCTACCCTTCGGCACAGCCCCGTCCATGTTCCTCTCTGCCAAAAGCAGAGAGTTCGACAGGAGCTGCGAACAGCCTCAGTAGAACAGTCTATATCACTGTTAATATTTAACAGATTCCCCCCACGAGGGATATATGTGGCACAAGGCCGACTTTAACGTGGTTTCATCCGAGCCCGTAGGTTCGGCCAAAAAAAACCGGAAGAACCGGCATAAACCGGTTTGCGTTTGTCTACCTCCCCGAACGAAACTCTGCTCTTTCGTACTGCCTCGTCTGGGTACCTCTCTGCCAAAAGCAGAGAGTTCGATAGATTCTGCAGCCACAGCCTAGGTGGAATAGTCTATATCACCGTTTTATTTAAAGCTCCCACACGTGGGTCGTATGTGGCACAATGCCGAGTTTATCGTGGGTTCTACGAGCCCGTAGGCTCGGCCAAAAATATTCCCTTAGAACCCGTATAAACGGGTTCATGGCCTGTCCACCTCCCCGGACGAAACTTTGCCCTTCGGCAAAGCCTCGTCCGGGTTCCGCTCTGCCCGAGGCAGAGAGTTTGACAGTAATTATTAGGTTGTTGCAAAAATAATATCGTTTTTTGACGTATTTTTTAACGTCAAAAAACGATATTATTTTTGCACCAACCTAAATAAAATAAAAGTTTGGCACCGATCCCCTGAGTCGTACTTTTCCTACTAAATTTATAGTAAGTGGATGAGTCCATAATGAATTCATTAGTGGGAAGACACTACAACAATAACGTATATCATTTTTATTACTACAAAGCTCCCAAGAAGTTTTATTTCGATATTTAATAACCCATAAGTTGTTAATATGCCATTAAACAGACAAATAGCTCAACCAATCGTATCAGGCAGAGAAGAGATCAAATTTAATTCACCATATGGCATTGCAAAAGAGGTCTCTAGTCAAAAGATGTCTTCTATTCACAAAGTTCACGAAGTTCAACGTTTGGAATGTTTTTATTCGATTTTTTGATTATGCATATGGAACGTTGAAGCATATATTCGCTTGGTCCTATGGCGGGCAATTATTTCAACGAAGTAAATGCAATTGCTTCGAACGATAAATGAAATGTGTTAATGAAAAGAAGCATCTCAATTTTCAGAGGATGAAGAGAATTAGCTTCCGAGATAAGAGTATGCACTATGAAACCTTAAATAAGTCTCCAGTGCTGGCTTAATGAGTGCGTTAATCAAATTGAAACATTGCCGAGCGTGAAATTGTATGAAAAGAAATCTTAGAAAAAAAAATTCTTTTTGCTTTCCTGTCACTTGATTGGGTGAAATGTAACTGAGACGGATTTACCTGATCGCTTAAATACTGTTTTTGTTTTTAACTTATTTCCATGTAGAGAATTCTTCTGAAATTTCCGACAGAATATATCTCTTTAACGTTCAAGAATTTTACCTAGAATTTACGCTCGTTCTTTGTTTCTTTTCTATTTTGTTTTATATTTCTGTTTTACTGAATTCCAGAACGAACATTTATTTGACTTCTTGCAGTTCATCATTTAGACACGATTCCTTCACTTTTCTTTTGCAGATACTTAAGGAGATTTTTTTTTTATTCAGTCCGCAATTAACACCAGCATATTTAGCTTGATTGATTTGATTTCCTAATTACAGCAGATGTTGGATTCCATTAAGCGGCGTCTTCGTTGCAGAACATCTACGAACGGCGAACGTGTTTTTTGAAACCAGGACAGTTCTTCTGCTTAGGCTTTGATTGTATGATATTATCGTGTTTTTTTTTTCTTCATATTTCAAAAGATGTTCTATGCTTTTTAGATTCATTTGGTTTATTTTTTAAATTATGATAGATGTTGTATCCCATAAAGCATCGTTTTCGTTGCTGAACGTGTACGAAACGACTCGAAGTGTTTTTGAGACCAGGGCAGTTCTTCTGCTTGGGCTATGATTGGATGGTATTCGTGTTTTATTTTTATTTTCTCCATATTTCAACACTTATGATGTTTAGCTTCACTCGTTTATTTAGATTATTTACATTGTTTGAACTGTTGTCCTCATCTTTATTGCCGTATTCACGACGTTTTGGCCGTTGTACGCTTCGACCTTCTCCTTTGTCCCAAATACTTGTGAATTCAATACCTGGCTACTGCAGTGGTGAACAAAAACTTGACGAATTGAGTCAAATGGAGGTAACTGAGATATCCGGAAGAGATATGACACGTGGAACTGGAACAATCTATCCCGATGGACGAAATAAAGGGTTCACTTCGAACATCCAATCACCTGAAAAAGACCGGAGAGTCCAATAACAGAAACGTCGTGAATAAGACAATAAAGATGAAGACAACAGTCCGAACAATGTAAATAATTAAAATATTTCATCTCAGAAATATAGACAGATATTCACTGGTTTAGTCTTTAAATTACAATAAATTTTGGTTTCCATGGACACTTTTCTATTCTGGCTTACACACACACACACACACACACACATATATATATATATATATATATATTAGGTTGGTGCAAAAATAATGTCGTTTTCTCACATAGTAACATATGTGAGAAAACGACATTATTTTTGCCCCAACCTAATATATATATATATTACAAGTAATAGATCCGTTGGTATATAATCCAGGTGGATCCTGTTAATATCAAATATTAAAAGTGATCCACAAAGAGTGCTCAATGTATTTATTATAACAGACCATATATATTATACAGCCAAAAATCAAAAATTAAATCATGTGAGTATAGCCTGGTTTAGGGCTGAAGAAGACTGGCTCAAGGTTGCGCCGGTTTAAAATAGGCTATGCCACATGAGGTAATAATGAATTTTTGCCTGTATAATATATATAATATTTCCACCTCGACGATGGTAGATTAAAGGCTTTTTCCTAAATATTTAAAATGGAACGTATAAAATAATATGGAATGCGTATAAAATAATCCTTCAGAATAGATTTATTTTTACTTTTTTACTAATATCAGCGAAATACAAGGCCCGAGAGACTATCAAAGTACAGGGTTATTGATAAAATGTTTATTATGAATCGTGTGATATGAGTGTGAGTGAAAAGGAGCGGTGCTACGTAGTGAAAATTATAACAATAATGAGGATAGATAAAGAATTGCAAAGGTTAAGATTGTATATTGTAAACTGATAGCCAACCAAGGCTCTAGGGCCCAGTCTATACTGCTATTTAACCTATAGGTGAATAGTCGATTTAATAACTTTCGCAATGGTATTTACGCATAAGTTAACTCGTCTAGAATTCTCTCCGATTTCTCATTCTGAGCCGTTACCCATGTCCCACCCACACAGCTAAACTTACAGCACTTGCTATTCCTAAACGTTTACCCTAGACACTAGCCAGGCTCGACGTTGCTTAACTTCGGTGTTGGAGCTATGTTTAATGCAGCAACAACAAAAAAAAATGAGCGTCTATTGGGTTTTAACCTTCGTGCCTGAAAAGAAATATTGTAATAAAGGACAGCTGCCGATTGACGACAAAGAGACAGCATCTCTAAAATTGAAACACTACTAACTTTACTCAGAAGATCGGCCGCTAATTGTAACATGTTATGATTACCGAAATTAGCCATTTAAAATTTTGTTCGGTAATTTTTTTTAACCTTTCTGCCCGCAAATATCTCCGGTTTGTCAAAAAGACAATTATTCCTTTGACACCGCTATTACTGTACACACTTTTTACTCCCTCGACATTAGAATTTTAATAAAACGCAATCATGTGAATTTATACATTTTCTTCATTTTTGAGAACTGATAACAAAGATGTTAAACACTATTTATTTATTAGATTGCTTATTTATAAGAATAATTTTATATTTACAAGATTATAAAGTCTACGCTTATTCTGTCATTTCTGTCAATTTACAAAAGTTCCAATCAATCATCTTTGATCGATTTAGAATGCTACAGCTTGGCGTAAAATTATGCCTATGTCCTTTTGCTATTTTTAAAATATTTTTTTTCTTTTTTTTAAGTTACTTCAGTCGAATATCATAATAATCTTTTTTACTTTTTGGCAACGTTTATTCAGAATTCGATATCAAATAAGTATCTGCCTGACACATTTTGTTGCATTTATTCAAACAAATGAAGAAAAATTGGTCGATTTGTCAGACGGCCTTTTGCCTTTGTATCGTCTACGTCGATATAATCAAATTTAATGTCAATAGATTATATTAAGAATTTGTCGCAAAAGCCAAAATTATAGCCTGTTTAACTTTATCATTAACTGCCACTCAGATAATGAATGAAAGATCGATGCCGAAGACATCAGAAATTCTTTGGTACAAAAGAAAACAATTAAAATCTACTATAAATACAGTCCTTTACATTTCTTGGAACCCGATTTTCTCGTATTCAGATTCAAACTACTTCCTTGCATCATTTGCCAATAAAGCTTCAAAAAGTTCTTTAGATACAATAGGTCTGTTCAAAATAGTTTACGGCCGATACACGCGTGGTAAAATGCAGAAGACATTGCTTTCGGTTGACGCTCGCCTAAAAAGAAATCCATTAAAAACAAATGAAAGAATACTGGATTTCTATGTTAAATCCAATTTTTTATATGGCAGTGAAGAGGAAACTGGTACCATCAGAAATATAGTTCTACAGAAGGATACTGAGAATTCCATGGACTGTGCAAGTAAGAAAGTCTTAAAGAAAATGGCAACAGAAAAACAGTTCTACTCACAATCAGAAAGAGACAGCTGAAATTCCAATGAGGAAAGAGGGCTTGGGAAACTAAGCCTCACAGGGCATATCGAGAGAAAGGTGAATGCAGTGGGTTACATACCTGATGAGCTTGTGTGAATGGATGCCAGAACAAGGTTGGGAATCATGACAGAGAAAGAAAAACAGCTGGGATAAGAGATTGTGGAGAGCCATGATCGGAAGGAACACGACATATAGTAGAAAATGCCATAATATTTATATCTTTATTTATCATTTTACCGAAAACAATATACAGAAGCATATACACATGCTTCTAGATATTGTTTGCGGTAATATATATATATATATATATATATATATATATATATATATATATATATATATATATATATATATATATATATAATAAAAAGGCTTAAACATTAATATTCCATGGTCATAATTTATTCCATTGGAATCGTAAATACGATCCAATTCATCAGACCTACAAATTCAAAAAGAAAACGGAAAAGAACAACTCCGGAAATAAAAATAGAATTTAGAGAGAGTGTAAGTATGAGAGTGTGGGACGAATGTTAGAGCTAAACAGAGGGGTAACATACGAGAGAAGGAGGGAGATTAAAACTTAACAGAGAGGGGTTAAATTTTCCATTGGAATTGTAAATACGATCCAATTCATCAGACCTACAAATTCAAAATATAGAAGCAAGGGGTTACTGGGAATGAAAGAAAATGAGGAGACCTTAAGATAAGGAAAAAAGAAAATCAATCCTAAACAGGAAACAAGGGATAAACCTCTTCTCCTGTCAAAAGATGAATAAGAAGTGCGAAACCTATCTAACATCTACCGTATATCCACGCGAATCATGCGATTTTTGAAGAAGCTAATTTTAAGGGGGTCGCAACATACACGAGATATAAGTATGTACTGCTAGCTCGTATGCTAATTTTATATCTCATGTATTATGCGACCCCCCATAAAATTAGCTTCAAAATAAAGTCTTCAAAAGTCGCATGATACGCGAGTATATACTCTAGTTATATTATCTCAAAGAGCAGAGAATATGAACTCACAAAAGTGGGGTGCCGCAGGAAACTGTGTTGAAGGCAGACACAGAAGTAAAAGAAGATAAAAACTCCTAGAAGCAAATAAAAGCGAGAAGAAGAGACAGAGTTTACCGTCAACAAGTGAAGCAACCAAAGTTGTGAGCTTCGAACTAGAGACATCAGAATTAAGTAAAGGCAATTTTCAAATTATGTGGTAGAGAGGCGCTATAATACGTGACGCTACGCTTGCGCATAGAATGACGGGTATCTAACCCTGCGCAGCAATGCATCCTTCAGTCGAGTCGCAGGGGGCTACGAGGTCAGACGTATGAACGCTCCACTCTAGACTGCAGCATCTTGGAACAACGCACTATAGTTCGCTTTCTGTGGGAGTCAAACTTCCGGGAATCCATCGCCAGATGCTGGTGCGTTATGGAGCACGTACGATGAATCAACGAAAGGTATATAGGTAAGGTGAACACTACTGATTGACTGATTTGTTTTTTACGGCTTATCAACCTTTTGCAAGTCATTTTAAGCCATAACAATTTTTTAGATTGTAAGAATTTTTTGAAAATAAAATACCGATTTTTACTGATAAAAGTCCTTCTAATTAACTGATAAAAGTCCTGCTAATTGACCTATAACTCGGGGGAGGAGGTGGATCCATACCTTTCACATATCTATTTGCGCATATGTGACTATAACGAATCCAATCAGAATTGGAACTCGGTTCTCTGGTTCCCAATTCTGAGCCGTTTTCCATTACACCACCCGCACATATAAGCATACGGCACTTGGTTTTCCTGATCGGTTACCCACCTAGGTACTATCCAGGTTTGACGTTGAAGAACCAGTGTAATGGACGAAAGCTGATCTGCTCACCCATCAATATCGCGCACCGATGTCTTGATCAGGGAACCCGACGAATCAGGTTAGCACAGGTGATGGCAATCGTGGGCATTAGCTACGCCTTTAGTATTTTATTTACCCTCGTATCTGGGTAGTGTAATAGCAGGCGACGGAAAGTGGGAGTCGAAGGTCCGAAAGTCCGTCAGAATAATGAAAGAGACCTTCCGGATTCATTGTCTATACCTTATATCATGTATCCCTCATCGCAGTGTCTTCTTGTAGAAAAGCAATATGGCTTTCGCTTCTTCACCAGTAAATAGAAGGACAGACCGGGTTCTATAACATTGGATGGCAACTGATCTACCGCAAAAAGAAATTTCAACCTACTGCAGGAAAAAATCTGCCTCGTCAGTCATGTATCTAAAGATACATGATCGCCTAAGCGTGTATCACGCATGGCACATAACTGACTGACTTTTCTAGGTCAACTGCTGATGTATTAACGATTATCAAACTTTAGATAAGAAGACATTTGACAGGGTTTGGCTTACGAGTCTTCTTCACAAGAAAGTTTACGGTATTTCTGGATGAATATTTGAACTGATTAATACTTGTCAAATCGAGAAATGAAAGTTATCTTGGATGGCCACTCTTCTAGATAACTGGATGTGTGAAGCAAATATAACTACTCTGGAATGGCCCGCAAGAAGTCCAGACTTAAATTTAATTGAAAACATATGGGAAATGCTTGCAGAACTTGTTTACGACGGGCCAGAAATAACCAGAGAGGCTAAACTGTGGCAGTGCATAGACTGCTAGAAACACGAAGAGACGTTATTATCAATATGTACGAACATTATGAAGATAGACTGATAGAAGTCATTGAAAAAAAGGGTGCTGCAATGTCCGAAAAATACTGTCGCCTGTGTAATGTGAAAATTTGTAAAAAAATAAAAAATACTTCTAATTTGAATTCTGCTTTTCCATTTGTAGTACCGAAACAGTTTTTAAATGTTATTGCCATTACACTAAAACAGTACAGACTGCCTGTGCTACCTAAAACTTGAAAAAATAAAGTGTCTGAAAAATAGTGTCGATCCCCTGTAGGTATCCAACAGAAATATTACAATTAATTATATATATATATAATCATTTCACCACAAGCAAAACAATAAACCCACTCAGATGCAAGTCTTTACAGAGCTTTAAGAAAGAGAATAATAAATGAACAAGAATTGAGAACAATGCAGATGACTATTGACAATGCACTTAATTTTTGGAATATCAAAGTTGACTGGGAAAGAAGAAGCCAGAAGAGAGTTCCACAAGTGAGAAGTGCGAGAAAAGGAACTATTATCATAGAACCTACGGTTACATCTAGCCGTTTCATCTGAAAAATTATGAGACCTTACTGCCAATATAGTACTGCGCTTAATTTCATAAAGTCTAGGTACCATAGAGAAAAATCATCAGAACAATGACCATGAAAGTATTTAGGGAAAAGGCAAAGGGAAGCTATTAGGTTGGTGCAAAAATAATGTCGTTTTCACACATATGTTACTATATGAGAAAACGACATTATTTTTGCACCAACCTAATATATTACGATAGTGGGAAAGTGACTGAAGCAGAGATGCCAGGTCAGAGCTTATGACATAACATATTCTACTTTAGATTTTAAAGCAACATTCAAAGCAAGTTCGAAAAGCAGACTTATAAATATGCAAGATAAAGTCTGGCGAAAAAATGTTTAGCACGACATATTGCATCAACTTTCTTTACTGCAGACTTAGCAATTGATTATTCCCACTTCCTGACAGCTAAAAGCATTAGTCCGAGAAGGCGTAGTTAGTCACTTTCCTGGAGGTTAGCATCAGCCTTGCTAATAGAAGTTAAAAAGAGTTCTCTCAGACGATTCGTTTTTGAGGTGTTAAAGCCACAACTCACTCCTTCTCCCCTTTAACAGCAGTTTTTATCAGCAGTCAATTTGATCTTATCGAACCGATCAGACTTACTATTAAGACAAGAGTAAATAGATGTGTCAACAGCATTGCTACCGAGTTGAGAAGTGTGTCATGTCCGAAAAATAGTGCCGCCTAAGTGATGCAAAAATAATGACATAATAATGTCATTTTTTGACGTTAAAAAATAAGTCAAAAAACGACATTATTACGTCATTATTTTTGTACCAACCTAATAAAAATAAAGAAAACATGAAACCAAAGACAAACCCATCAATCAATGTTCTTACCATTAATGGACAGTTACTGCAGAACTACCTACTCATCAAGACAAAAGCTCTCGGCAGCAAAAGAACACCTTTAAGCACACTTTTCAATGTCTCCAAAAAATAATGTCGGCCCCTGTATATCTGAATATACGATCCTTTTAATTTTTAACAGTATTTTATTTCGTCTACCGAATAACTTGAAGACGCTTTCTCCTACAAACGAAGACGCACGTTCGATTCCTAGCGGAGGGGGATTTTTCTCTAATATGATTTATCGGATGTTCAGACCGGTTGATGAAATAAAACATTGTTTAAAAAATAAACAGAGTATCTACTCAAATATGCGTATACATCAAACATAAGTCGGATTATTAAATAAAGATTCAATAGGTATATGTGTGTGTTTGCTCGTGTGAGTGTGTTAGTAGGATATAGAATGTGAACAATTTTTTGAACAGTCAGCCAAAATATAAAGCTGCTTTATTGACGACGCATTTCACCTTCGAGTCAGAATGAAAGAAGTCTGTTTGTATGTGTTTATGTATGTGTTTGTATGTCTATGTGGGTGTATATATGGTTAATATCTGTTTCTTGATAAAATCCAAAGAGAAATTATTGGTCCTGACCTGGCTTCAGTCTCTTTTCCACCGCCGTAACGTAGCTTCCCTGTGCCTTTTCTATAAATACTTTCATGGTAATTGTTTTGATGAATCTTGAGTCTTTCAGTCGGAATGACAGAAGAAAACAGTATGATAGTGTGTGTGTGTGTGTTTGTTTGTGTGTGTGTGAGCAGACCCCCCCCCGTTACATCCTCCGCCAGCTCACAGACCGCATTGCGCCACAATTGCTTTTTCAATGATAGGTGACATTATATATGAGCCTGGTCTTGGGTTTATCGGGTTCACTCCAAGCAAGGTAATAAAGTTATTCAGACACAAGGTGTTACTGGGTGGGGGAAGAATTAGAAAACAGAAACATTACTAAGTAGCGATTACAAAAGAAGAGTAGATAGCAAGTGACATTCCATCTAAATTAAAGATGAATGGAAAGCATTGTAGCTGAAAAAGATTTCCACAAGCAGTCCGAGAAAAAAAATAACTATTACGGTTATATTTAAACAACTCAACGGCAAATTTATGAGACATCGTCGGCAGTCTAGTGTTTAAATTCTTAAATTTAAGGCGAAATTGTTGTCAGATGTATCTGTTATTTTAGAGAAGCGACTACATTAAAAAATATCACATTTTCATTCTCAGGATGAAAATGTGATATTTTTGAATGTAATCGAAAATATCACTGATGATGTAAATATCTTGAGGATGTAGATGTGATATTTTTAATGTACTCGAAAATATCACTGATTATGTAAATATCTTGAGGATGTAGATGTGATATTTTTAATGTACTCGAAAATATCACTGATGATGTAAATATCTTGAGGATGTAGATGTGATATTTTTAATGTACTCGAAAATATCACTGACGATCTAAATATCTTGAGGATGTAAATGGGATATTTTTAATGTACTCGAAAATATCACTGATGATGTAAATATCTTGAGGATGTAGATGTGATATTTTTAATGTACTCGAAAATATCACTGATGATGTAAATATCTTGAGGATGTAGATGTGATATTTTTAATGTACTCGAAAATATCACTGACGATCTAAATATCTTGAGGATGTAAATGGGATATTTTTAATGTACTCGAAAATATCACTGATGATTTAAATATCTTGAGGATGTAGATGTGATATTTTTAATGTACTCGAAAATATCACTGATGATGTAAATATCTTGAGGATGTAAATGGGATATTTTTAAGGTACTCGAAAATATCACTGATGATGTAAATATCTTGAGGATGTAAATGGGATATTTTAATGTACTCGAAAATATCACTGATGATGTAGATGTGATATTTTTAATGTACTCGAAAATATCACTGACGATGTAAATATCTTGAGGATGTAGATGTGATATTTTTAATGTACTCGAAAATATCACTGACGATCTAAATATCTTGAGGATGTAAATGGGATATTTTTAATGTACTCGAAAATATCACTGATGATGTAAATATCTTGAGGATGTAGATGTGATATTTTTAATGTACTCGAAAATATCACTGATGATGTAAATATCTTGAGGATGTAGATGTGATATTTTTAATGTACTCGAAAATATCACTGACGATGTAAATATCTTGAGGATGTAGATGTGATATTTTTAATGTACTCGAAAATATCACTGATTATGTAAATATCTTGAGGATGTAGATGTGATATTTTTAATGTACTCGAAAATATCACTGATGATGTAAATATCTTGAGGATGTAGATGTGATATTTTTAATGTACTCGAAAATATCACTGACGATCTAAATATCTTGAGGATGTAAATGGGATATTTTTAATGTACTCGAAAATATCACTGACGATCTAAATATCTTGAGGATGTAAATGGGATATTTTTAATGTACTCGAAAATATCACTGATGATTTAAATATCTTGAGGATGTAGATGTGATATTTTTAATGTACTCGAAAATATCACTGATGATGTAAATATCTTGAGGATGTAAATGGGATATTTTTAAGGTACTCGAAAATATCACTGATGATGTAAATATCTTGAGGATGTAAATGGGATATTTTAATGTACTCGAAAATATCACTGATGATGTAGATGTGATATTTTTAATGTACTCGAAAATATCACTGACGATGTAAATATCTTGAGGATGTAGATGTGATATTTTTAATGTACTCGAAAATATCACTGACGATCTAAATATCTTGAGGATGTAAATGGGATATTTTTAATGTACTCGAAAATATCACTGATGATGTAAATATCTTGAGGATGTAGATGTGATATTTTTAATGTACTCGAAAATATCACTGATGATGTAAATATCTTGAGGATGTAGATGTGATATTTTTAATGTACTCGAAAATATCACTGACGATCTAAATATCTTGAGGATGTAAATGGGATATTTTTAATGTACTCGAAAATATCACTGATGATTTAAATATCTTGAGGATGTAGATGTGATATTTTTAATGTACTCGAAAATATCACTGATGATGTAAATATCTTGAGGATGTAAATGGGATATTTTTAAGGTACTCGAAAATATCACTGATGATGTAAATATCTTGAGGATGTAAATCGGATATTTTAATGTACTCGAAAATATCACTGATGATGTAGATGTGATATTTTTAATGTACTCGAAAATATCACTGACGATGTAAATATCTTGAGGATGTAGATGTGATATTTTTAATGTACTCGAAAATATCACTGACGATCTAAATATCTTGAGGATGTAAATGGGATATTTTTAATGTACTCGAAAATATCACTGATGATGTAAATATCTTGAGGATGTAGATGTGATATTTTTAATGTACTCGAAAATATCACTGATGATGTAAATATCTTGAGGATGTAGATGTGATATTTTTAATGTACTCGAAAATATCACTGACGATGTAAATATCTTGAGGATGTAGATGTGATATTTTTAATGTACTCGAAAATATCACTGATGATGTAAATATCTTGAGGATGTAAATGGGATATTTTTAATGTACACGAAAATATCACTGATGATGTAAATATCTTGAGGATGTAGATGTGATATTTTTAATGTACTCGAAAATATCACTGATGATGTAAATATCTTGAGGATGTAGATGTGATATTTTTAATGTACTCGAAAATATCACTGATGATGTAAATATCTTGAGGTTGTAGATGTGATATTTTTAATGTACTCGAAAATATCACTGATGATGTAAATATCTTGAGGATGTAGATGTGATATTTTTAATGTACTCGAAAATATCACTGATGATGTAAATATCTTGAGGATGTAGATATGATATTTTTAATGTACTCGAAAATATCACTGACGATGTAAATATCTTGAGGATGTAAATGGGATATTTTTAATGTACTCGAAAATATCACTGATGATGTAAATATCTTGAGGATGTAGATGTGATATTTTTAATGTACTCGAAAATATCACTGATGATGTAAATATCTTGAGGATGTAGATGTGATATTGTTAATGTACTCGAAAATATCACTGATGATGTAAATATCTTGAGGATGTAGATGGGATATTTTTAATGTACTCGAAAATATCACTGACGATGTAAATATCTTGAGGATGTAAATGGGATATTTTTAAGGTACTCGAAAATATCACTGATGATGTAAATATATTGAGGATGTAGATGTGATATTTTTAATGTACTCGAAAATATCACTGATTATGTAAATATCTTGAGGATGTAGATGTGATATTTTTAATGTACTCGAAAATATCACTGATGATGTAATTATCTTGAGGATGTAGATGTGATATTTTTAATGTACTCGAAAATAACACTGACGATGTAAATATCTTGAGGATGTAAATGGGATATTTTTAATGTACTCGAAAATATCACTGATGATGTAAATATATTGAGGATGTAGATGTGATATTTTTAATGTACTCGAAAATATCACTGATGTTGTAAATATCTTGAGGACGTAAATGGGATATTTTTAATGTACTCGAAAATATCACTGATGATGTAAATATATTGAGGATGTAGATGTGATATTTTTAATGTACTCGAAAATATCACTGATGATGTAAATATCTTGAGGATGTAGATGTGATATTTTTAATGTACTCGAAAATATCACTGATGATGTAAATATCTTGAGGATGTAGATGTGATAGTTTTAATGTACTTGAAAATATCACTGATGATGTAAATATCTTGAGGACGTAGATGTGATAGTTTTAATGTACTCAAAAATATCACTGGCGATGTAAATATCTTGAGGATGTAAATGGGATATTTTTAATGCACTCGCTGCTCTAAAACACCAGATAGATCTGACAACAATTTTATGCATAAGGATCGCGTTATTCAATGAATTGTGAGGAAGTTAATGCTGTATGAATCTTCATTAGAAATATCATAAAGACATACACTACCCAAACTGGCTGGAATAAAAAAAAATTAAATTATCTGTTACAAAAAAATTAAAACGGCTATACTTATACTTAAAAATAACAACACACTGCCAAAATCAAAACTACAAAGAACGAACATTGTTACGTGTTCATATGACCCTTAAGGAACTGTGTTCCTGATCAAGCGAAACTTATAAATAATTACATTGGTCACACTAAAATATACCTATCCAGACGACTTACGTTACACCTATCCGACCACAGCTTCATTAGAACGCATTTAAACACATACACAAACCTACCAGACTCTATTAGAAACATATTCGTAGAAAATACAAGCATAATAACCTCATCGACATGTAAAAAAGACTAAGAATAATGGAAGCGTTAATAAAAAAAAAAGAAAAATCCAACAGTCAATAATATTAGATACAAGGACGCCAGTAATCTTCTGAATAAGTTCGGAAAATAAACATTCCTATAATTCTAGATACATACACACAACCCATACAGCAAGTTATCATCCTTGATAATGGCTAAAGGTATAGCCGAAAGCGCTCTGAATTGCAGAACATTTGGATAGTTTCTACACACTCTGTGGTCCAGAAAAGAAAACAATGGTTCAAACATCAGAAAATAGATAAAATTAATCGCAGCCTTTAAGGAAATATATGTAAAAGAATGATTGCTGCCTAAATACAAAACATTGTTTTTTGCATATCTTTTTAAGATTTTATGTATACAAGAATCCAGTTTCCAATTCGCCCAGCGTTTGCGAGAACTATAAATATATCACAAGGTCAAATGTTTCAAAAGTTGGAATTTGACTACGCACGGCCTGTTGTATGCTGCATGCTCAAGAGTAAGAAATCCTAAGAATTTATTATTCGCTGTTAAAAAGGAAAAAGAGAAATTTTCTTTAAAACGATCCATTATAAAATTCAGACAAATTAAAGAAATGATTAAACCGCAAAAAAGGGTTTTGTCTAAGTATTTTTTCCAGACAAAAATGCTTATTCAAATTTCATCGATTAGTTTGCAAAAATGGACGAAGCGTAGAGTTTGTAAATCTAGACAAAAATATTAGTGATAACTTCAACAATTCTAAATCCTATGATGATTTCAACACGAGTATGCGGGTTGCAAAAAAATTCTAGTAAATAAATATTACTCGGAAGTAAATGACAATAAATAAATTGATGTAAAATCAATATATAACCCAATGCAATTGACATAAAAAATCGCCTTCCGAATTACAGTTCTAATCTATAACCTTTACAATAATTAAAATAACCAGTTGAACTGCTATCCAAACGATATGGCCTGAAAATTACGTTCAACAATGAAACTGACTGTCGCTATTCAGTTTTAAACTCTGTGATTCTAATGCTTATATAATTAAAATATAGTTTTAAATTATGATATGAGTAAAATACTCAATGTCAGGCATGCAGCGTATGTAAATATGATGGTGAAC
>OZ010589.1:22993553-23001053 GCA_963932145.1 Acanthosepion lycidas | reverse complement strand
GAATTACGTCATGGTGCTCTTTTTATCATAAACGATGTCATACTATACTATGAAGTCGACAAAATCAAAAACAAATAACGCGCATGCACGAAATTAAAAATATAAAATGGCTAAAATCTACCCATTGCATTATATATATATATATATATATATATATATATATATATATATATATATAATTATTTATTTTTAAAGAAAAAAAAATATATAACATAAATATGTTACAAAATCACTACAAAAACAGCCACTTTGTTTCAACACCCTCGGTGTCTTATCAAGTGATAACGTTATCACTTGATAAGACACCGAGGGTGTTGAAACAAAGTGGCTGTTTTTGTAGTGATTTTGTAACATATTTATGTTATAAATTTTTTTTTCTTTAAAAATAAATAATTATATCTGCTCTACTTTGTATTGAGCACTCTTTTAAGAATAGTAATTGTTGGTTATTGGAATTCATTCCATATACACCAATCATATACTTGTATATATATATATATATATATATATATATATATATATATATGTAAAATGAGAACAAATGGAGTAAATTTCCGCTGTAGGTAACATTTAATTTAAAAAAGGGCTCAATTCAGAGTAGAGCGAAATATTAGTTATTTATTTAAAGTACGCTGAAATCAAGTATAGAAAATATGATAATATTGATCTAAGGAAAAGGAACAGGAATTGGAAAATCATTTGGTACACCAACCCCCATTTAACCAATTAGTCAGTACTAAGTTAGGCCACAAATTGATGAACATTTCCCTAAAAGTAACCCTCTTAGTAAAATATTTAACAGAAACACACTAAAACTAAGTTATAGCTGCACCGATAATCATGAGAAGATTATAAAAAAACATAATTATAAAATTTTAAACCAAATTAAAAATATGGATAATAATGCACATCCAAAGATAAATACTATTGATAATATTAACCAATGTAATTGCAAGAATTCTAACGAATTCCCATTACGAAGCCAATATTTACCCACCTCTCATGTTTCTTTAAGTTCTAATTCTACAATAGAGAATCCAGGTGTTGACAAATTTTCTAATTGTAGTACTAAGAATTCTTTTGAGACTGGGTGATATCAACATATCTTATCCTTCACCAGTAGTATTTATACAAATAGTACACCTATAGCTAATAAGCTAATAAAACTGCTAAGGTAAAATGGAAAATTTAAAAAAGAATCTAGAAGATGTAGATCTTTAAATGAACACTGTTTTCAATGCTTACATGAAAAATTAGAAATTTTCAGATTTTCTGATAAAAACTCCTTATTAAACCAAAGGAGTGAAATGACAGTAAATTATAAGAATAGCCTACTTTTTACTTTATCACATATTTAAATTTTGAATTTGATAATACTTTTTTTATGAATTATATGGCTTAATATTCTATTTGTAAGATTAATTTGATTTAATATGGCTTTCTACTGATCTTTGGTAAGTATTAACACCTTATATGGATGTACATGTGTTTAGTTTTATTTTAACTTCTTACATTGATTAGTTGGTATTATTAACATCTTATATGGATGCTCTTTATTTAACGGTTGCATATTAATTTGCGAAAGTAGTTCTGTATATTTTATCTGTTTTTTCTTTTTTTTTTTTCAAACGTTTAAGTTATTTACCAGTTCCTTAAAGGGGCCTTTTATTTATCAACTATAAGATTTTATGTAAGAAGCTAACGAGCATATAACTGGTTAGCATTGCATTAAATTACGTCCCAACCTCTTTTAGCTTTTACAAATAAGTAAAAAAGCTAAACATCAGATTTCGATAAATCTTACGAAATAATATAACAAATTGTATCTACTCATAAGGAAATTGTCTAGGATTTATATGCAGACAACTTCGTGTCATGACCTACAATATATAAAAAAAAAATTATGGTGGGTTTGAATTTAGCGTAGGTCACATTCAATTGGTTAAATCACGGCAAAGCGTATTTTTTTAAAAAGTATTCTGAATTTGAAATTAAATTAATCTTTCGCTCGCAGATAATTTAACATCGCCTGAGTAGACACATTTGTGGTGTTGAAACATGATTGTAATCGTGTAACGATTTTTAACATGTTTTCTGTTTTAATATCTTAAAATAAATAATATGATATATATATATATATATATATATATATATATATATGCGTATGTATGTGTACAAACGTGTGTGTGTGTGTGTTGTGTCCTATAGTGATTGGGACACCACACACACACACACACACACACTTGTATATCAGTCATGCAATAAATATATTTGGTACTCTATGTCATTTTTAAAATCCAAGATAGTTGCATTTAAAATGTGTCCCATCATTATGGGACACCCTATATATATACATATAAATATGTGTGTGTGTGTGTGTGTGTGTGTGTGTGTGTGTGTGTGGAGATTGTGGACACAGATATTAACACTGAATGTCGACAGCTTGGTTCATGCTTAAACGTAATCAGTTTTGGTGATTGCGTTTGAGCAGACGGTCACGATCCCATGTTAATACCTATGCCGACACCGTTTACATTTATATACAATATACTCAAAATTAAGAAACCTTTTTAAGGCCGAAGCCCTAAGCGACCGCTCTCTTCGCAACAGCAATAATGATATCCTGGCAAAAAGCAAAACTAAAAATCCCTGAAAAAGAACTAAAAACCCATTTCAATATCGTCATCAGACGGGCCGACAAAGCCAACACATATGTAATTTTGTATAAAGCCGATTACCATAAAAAGTTACAAAACACCATCGATGACCGATCTAAATTTACCAAATTAAACAGAAAATCTAAGGATACCCTAAAAAGATCCGTTAACAAACTCATCAAACCGACGTTGGTTCCCTGAAAATCCAAAAAATCATCGGTAACTACCAACTTGGATACTTGTATGGAAATATAAGAATACACAAATCCAGATACCTGCTACGACCAATCATTTCCCTGATCGCAACCCCTATCTACGAGTTATCAAAATTCTTTAATACCATCATTTCTTCATACCTACCCATTAATTCTAGCATCACATCCACCCAGGAATTCCTTGAAATTCTAAAAAAAATATAAAACCGACGCAAGGTATTTTAGCATCAATCGACGTTGAAAATTTATTAACAAACGTCCCCGTTGATCGAACCACTGACATTATCCTTAATTCTGGTGCAGAAATAATTCTATCCCACCTCCAATCACCGACCCAAATATCTTCAAAAAATGATTATATGCATGTACAACCAAAACCCCCTTCTACGACCATAATGTTAACATCTACGTAACTAACGGTGTTAATATGGAAAATTTGCTTGGTACGTGCTTCTCCAATTTCTACATGTTCCACGTAGAAAACTTTTATATTTAAATGTCACTAAACCCAAAATATCTACGAATTACTAAGATTTGCTTTGGTGGTGTGAATAATGGAATAGCTTTCTGTTACCTTCTGCACGAATTTAAATCTAGAGTATACCAAATCCTAGACTGGCTGCCACTCAAGGCAAAATAACAGTCTGCTATTTAACCCATACTTAATTAGTTTTGGTCTGGAAAGATGATTATAGCTTTTTTAATCGAAACAAATTTTATGGTTTTTAGATTTATTATTTTAGGCTGATGCTGTTATCCTTATTTTCCATAACATTTTTGGTGTTTTGATTTTGTTCTTAAGTTCCCATATATATTTAAAAAGTGTTGTGCCATTCGCGTATTTACTATTGTAAATGATATTTTATGTGCACAGTTTCTCTGCTTCAGGGTTCAAGGTTTCTATATTTTTTTCTTCGGTATCTTCTTTTTATACACATGGTGAAACTCTGATATTGAGCACTTTTACCCATAAATTCAGCATAAACTAAATATATATTTTCACATACACACACACACACATATAATATATATATATATATATATGTGTGTGTGTGTGTTTCATTAAAGACGACAGACAAGGAACGGCGATTAAACTTTTCATTTAATTTTTCCTGTGTTCATTATTCATTGCATATTCATTACATCACTACAAAAGGCACTACACACTAAAATAATTGACACCCACAACTATCTGTACTATTTCCACAAGAACACTTCAAGGAGAACCTTCGCTATATTCACTTAAACTCAGAAGGATATGCTCTAACAATGAAGAACTAAACAAACACGCTAAAAATCTCGAGCAACAATTCACAACACGTGGCTATAAACAACACCTAATCTGAGAACAGATAAAGCAATTTCCACGCTGAGAGAAGACAGTATAACAGTATAATATTAAAATTAAATCCAGACGCATCCCTCTAGTAATCACTTTCAATACTACTCTACCTCCAGATAATCAAAAGTCACTGGGAAATACTACAAATTAAATAACACCTAAAAACTTTGTTTGGGGAACCCGGCCTTTTAGCATATCGTAGACCAAAGAACCTTAAGGAAATCCTAAGTAGTAACCAAATTCCAGCCGATACAATAACACATAACAGACCAAAAATAAAAACAACAGGATTTTCCCAACCAAGTAACAACTGTTGTAGAGTAGTTTTCCCAGTGGAGGCTTGTATTTCAATAAGTCGTCCTAAATTAGGTTCGACGTACAAAACGTTAGGAACTTGGAAATAAGAGTTAATGACGCAGCAATCTAGTTGTGATGGTTGGTACTTCAATGTCCGATATCGACTAACTCGCTCAACACCACTGAGCCGAACTGACCACTGCTACTACTACTTATTATCTGTTGGATAGTCCATTACAATAGAATAGGTACTATAACACAACAAAAGGAGCCCATGTTGTAACCACATTAATTCGTTCACTAGCTCAGTCATTAATACAACTTTCAAAATCTACCACAATTCTAACTGTAGAAGTTATAACATAATTTACTTATTAGAATGGACACTATACCAAAAACAATATGTAAGAAAATCTGAATGGCCCTTTCACTACAGAATTAATAATTACCAGAATAGGATTAAGTCGGCTCCGTACGAAAGATTATTAACTGTTGAACAACATTTCCGCCAAGAAAAACATGATTTTAATAGCCATGTAAATTCCACGAATAGAAAAAGACACAAAAAGATAAATCTAGAAAAATACTAGAAGTATATGCAGACAAATGGATTTTACGCCTCAAGACACTTTATCCGAACGGACTTAACAACAGATTAAATAGCACAGATAGAAGAAATATATAATCCAATAGATCAACACCCACCCATATTTCTCAATCACACTAGACAGAGGTGTTGAGGTCTCCCCTATACACACACTCACACAAATATATACACATCACACACACACACAATGAAAAGTTATCATACACGTAACACATACATCCTCTTCCCAGCAACCAATAAAGCTGTCATAATGACTAAGAAGGTAAATTTGAAACCCATGAATCTCCCAGGCTCTCGTTAAAAGAACGTAAAAGAGGCCTTTTGACCAATACAAGGATTGACCAAAAATTAACGATAAGAAACAAATGAAAACTACCAGCAAAGTTCATGTGTGTATATATATATATATATATATATATGATCGACTCTCCCGTCGAGATTCGACGTATGAGGGTCAAGCAGATCAGTTTCCAGGAAACCGACAGCCCGACACCGGCACATGAGATTTGATTATAGTGGTGAAGGCCTCGTGCAGGACCATAGACCGGGTGCACCGAATGCCACAAGGTTCCCTCTGCAGGTTTTGAATTCAGAGTTGTCCTTCTCCTAGACCAGTTGCCATCCAAGGCTATAGAACCCAGCCTGTCCTGCTATTTTACCCATAGCTGGAGGGAGAGGTTTCATACCTTTCCCAAGGGTATTAGCACGTAAGTGAATGTAATGGATTCGAACTCGGCTCTCCGATTCCTCAATCCAAGCCGATATCCATTACTCCACCGTGCCTTTTATATATATATAAATATAAATATAATATTATATAATATATATTAGGTTGGTGTAAAAATAATGTCGTTTTCTCACACAGTAACATATGTGAGAAAACAACATTACTTTTGCACCAACCTAATATATATATATTACAAACACATTTGTCTGCTTATTTTATCACAATCCTTTCATATCCACGAATATTTTCTCGTATATTACAATTAAATAAGGCTAGAAATGCACAGTAACAGTGAAAATCACTTTTATTTCTCAAGTACTCTTTCTGAGATCATCATCAGGGTTGCAACTGGTAAGGCAAAAAATGTGCAGCCCTCCATTACTGATTTTTTTTCTTTTTGCGTTTAAATGCTACGGCTGACAGTTATGCTTTAGCGTTCATTAGAGTGTGAAGATTTATGGAAGTTTTATTCAATCAGACATGCCTAAAAGTGAATTTTCTGCATAGATAGATAGATAGATAGATAGATAGATAGATAGATAGATGTAGTCATGATCACCGGTAGATACGATACCTCATTAGAAAATTCTCGGGAAATATGACGAAGTTTGCATGATCGATCTCAAATTCGCTGCACTGATTTCCAAACTCTGCAGGGTTCAGCCATTTTAATACCCAGAATCGTTCCAGGAGTTCTCCCAGAATTACATTAGCATTTCAAGTCTGCAGGAACTCCGACAATGCATTATTAATGAGCAGACAACGATAGTGTCAGTTTGGTTAAAATTATCTGGGAATATTTCTGTTTCGCTCAAGGAGAAAGCAAAGAGAAAGACAACATTATGGAACCCGGAAGCGTAAAGAGCAACAACCACCATGATGAACTAGGTCATGACTGAATCGGCAGAAACAAAATGAACTAATTATTTTAAGAAACAACATGATCGATTATATATATATATATATATATATATATATATATATATATATACATAATTAAGTTATAAGGAACTTGGTAAACCGAATTGGTAAATCCAAAGAGGATAAAATCCTGAGAGCTCAATGTGAGGACAGAGCTAATATGTAATGAAAAACAAACCACTTTAAGGTACCATTACGATAATTTATTTCACCCAAAATCCTTTTTTAAGGATTCAGGATCATCAGGTAAACTTCCAACAACGAATTGAGAGGAAAAATCATCATTTTCCTCTCAATTCGTTGTTGGAAGTTTTACCTGATGATCCTGAATCCTTAAAAAAGGATTTTGGGTGAAATAAATTATCGTAATGGTACCTTAAAGTGGTTTGTTTTTTCATTACATATATATATATATATATATATATATATATATATATATATATATATATATATAAGTAACATAGAAGTCAACACTTAGAGGCGACAGTCTGTTTCATGCTATATGCAATCGTCAGTCCACGTGTGCTGTTATTTTTCTCGGCTATTTATATATATACGGGTTAGTGGTGCATTGTGGGTATTCTGTTATGGCGGTTATTTCACCGGAAGTCGTATTTACACACGCTCTATCTCTGATATTGAGCACTTTATTCCATAAATATAGCACACCTTAAGACTATATTTCTTTATATATATATATATATATATATATAAATTGTCTCTTGGCTGATTGA
>OZ010589.1:22986053-22991053 GCA_963932145.1 Acanthosepion lycidas | reverse complement strand
GATAGATAGATAGATAGATAGATAGATAGATAGATAGATAGATGTGAAGAGAGTAGTGTAAATAGGCATAAATATATTATTGATTGATAGCTAATGAGTAGATCGATAGCTTTTGTTAGATAGATAGATAGATAGATAGATAGATAGATAGATAGATAGATAGATAGATAGATAGATAGATGTGAAGAGAGTAGTGTAAATAGGCATAAATATATTATTGATTGATAGCTAATGAGTAGATCGATAGCTTTGGTTAGATAGATAGATAGATAGATAGATAGATAGATAGATAGATAGATAGATAGATAGATATATGTGAAGAGAGTAGTGTAAATAGGCATAAATATATTATTGATTGATATCTAATGAGTATATCGATAGCTTTGATTAGATAGATAGATAGATAGATAGATAGATAGATAGATAGATAGATGTGAAGAGAGTAGTGTAAATAGGCATAAATATATTATTGATTGATATCTAATGAGTATATCGATAGCTTTGGTTAGATAGATAGATAGATAGATAGATAGATAGATAGATAGATAGATAGATAGATAGATAGATGTGAAGAGAGTAGTGTAAATAGGCATAAATATATTATTGATTGATAGCTAATGAGTAGATCGATAGCTTTGTTTAGATAGATAGATAGATAGATAGATAGATAGATAGATAGATAGATAGATAGATAGATAGATAGATAGATAGATAGATAATGAACAAACTGAATTAGATAAAGAAGAGAAAGTATATTGCTCCGTCAGGAATTTTTATCGCCCTTTCCATCATCTGCAGCCGAAATGTGCCTTTACCAAATCGTTTACGGGGGGCGGCGTTGAAAGAGCAATGTTTGAATTCCTCATTTCAGGAAAGCTCATTTCTCGTTAGGATTTCTACGAATCTATATTTGCCAACCGCAGTTTCGTACCTGAAACTTAAACAACAATAATTCTTTGAAATTATCTTTGCAATACGACATTGTTTTTTTTATTAGTATAAGTGTTATTTCTGGTTGGTATACGTGTTTGAGTTGCTATCCCAGTCTTTTGTTTTGTTTTGTATTTCCTTAAACAGTGAAAATTTCTTAAATAGATAATTCAAACTTGTGTCTATCAACGCGGACTCCGTGCCGAATTGGAAAAAGCGCGCTTTACCTATTGAACCGTTTCTTTGAAGGTTTGGTTTGGTTTACGGTATATCAACACCTCAATGGGTTATTTAATGCCAACAAGATTTTTATTGCTGGTAATATTTATTTTCTTCAAAAATGTATTGTTTGTAATAATGTATTGCTGGTAATAATTTTTCCTCCAAAAATTTAATACTGGTATTAAAATCTAGTTTTACACTTTCATAGTGTGTTGGCCCCAGTTTGGGGGAGAGTTAACTATTTGCCAATAGTTGGATCCCTAACAGGTGCTAACACCCCGGGTCAGGATGGAACTGGGAACACCAGTAATTAAAAGGTAGATCCACGATCCTCAAAACCACCTGATCAGAGGCCTTGCTGTTGGACGTAGTTTATCGTCTTACCCAGGACGCGATTGTATTTTATCCTCTTACCCAGGATGCTTCCCCGATGGAAACGTGGATACAGGTTTGATTCTTTGATGTGGTGTACGTCTTCTTTTAGTGGGGCTTCTCAATCTAAACCATTTGTTATTAATTTCACTGTTTAAGAAAACTGCAAAGAAATCGTTAGCAATACGTTCTTTCAACAAATGTGGCAATTATCATTATTGCAAACTTTGCTATTAATGTCATCGTTTAATAAGTGAAATAGTTTCGTCTGTTGTCTGTTGTCGATGAAGCAGGTGAAACTAATACCTTCTTGAATAAGTATAATTTAGCTGCGTCTAAAAAAAACACCTGCTTTGAAATATCTCCTCTTGATTTGGCTCATACGTTGAACAGAACGAGCAAACTCCCCCACCCCATAGATTGAATAAAGTCAGTTCGAAATTTCTTGAAAGTTGGGCGGATTGACACGCATCTGAAGAAGACCGGGAGACAAAACGGGCGAAACTTTGCGATAACAACAATAAAAATGAAGACATTCGTCCGAATGTGAATAATGTAGATAATGGTAACACCTCATTCCAGGAATTCAGACAAAAATTTTCGAAAATACTGAAATACGGGAGACTTGGTATTTTTCATTACTGACAACTAATGTAAACACTGAAATGCAGAGAATAATAATAATAATAATAATAATAATAAGAAGAAGAAGAAGAAGAAGAAGAAGAAGAAGAATACACAAGAAAATCAAAAGAAGTAATAATAATAATAATAATAATAATAATAATAATATGATTTTTTTCCTCCGTAAGCTTGTAAGTTTGTTAGCAGGTGCGTTACAAGCTGCCATTACCTCAAACAAATAATAGACCATTCCATTATGTTTGCGAGGAAAGACAGAACAAAACGATATACCAAAGAGGTTGTTTGGGTTTTGTGAAAAAAAGAATCAAACTAACAAACAAAGAGGAAATAGAGAAGGTGATAACGCTCTCATATCTTTAACGTCTGCTTCAGTGAAACCTTTATCAGCTCTTGAATCTCATTTGTACCCTCTTACTTCTTTAAATAATGACCCGCATTCATATTCATGATTGCTATTGAAATATTGTGTTAAGGTTCCTGATAAGTTACATTATTTGTTGCACCAATTTAGACTTTTGCAACAATCAGGATCGTCCATGCTGCATACACAGGTCGGAATCATTCTCATCGCCTTCGTATTCCATTGATAAGGAGGAAGTTCTATTTGAAAACACGCTGCATTATGGAATATACTCCCGAGGATATGCTTCCCGATTACTACGATCTCAATCTCTTCCAGTTTAGGATCAACCGTTATCTATCCTTCATAATATACAATTCTTACGTCGATAGAATGATGCCCTTCAGTAACCCTCTTCTTTGAGTGACACTTGGACCTTGAATCTGGTGAACAATAGCGTAAAAATGTTAAGCTAAGATATTTAACGATAAACATTAAATCGAGAATTATGATTCATCAGAAAATTAAAATTGCAAACCCGTGAATTTTCCACGGGCCCTAATAATAATAATAATAATAATAATAATAATAATAATAAGCGACTGAAGCTGCAAAATACTTAAAAAAGAAAGCAAAGGCAAATGTAACTGACTAGATAGAGAAATTATGTCAAGATAAACTGCTTAACGGTCAATACTCTGCCCGTACCAAACAAGCCCCGTACCCATCAGTGGCTACGTAATGCAGGGTCAAAAGCTGAAACTGAAGGTTTTATTCTTGCTGTAAAGGACCAATGATTTCTAACTAAAAATTAACAAGCACACATACTGAAAAATTGTGTTAGTCCAAAAGGCAGATTTTTTGATAAATATCTAGAAACTGTTGCGCGGTATTTGACACCCACTGAATATAAAACACGACACGACAGAGTGGGTCAATATCTGCTCTAGAAAATCTGAAAATTCTACTGCAAGGGAATTGCAAGAAATTGGTATGAACTCCACCCAGACTCGGTTACCGCCATAGGACCTCTAACAATTTTATTGGACTTTACAATACAGACAGACAGAACAATCAAAGCTAATCGCTTAATCATCGTGAATATGCCTTCTTATTGACGTGGGTGTCCTTGTAGACTGCAATGTATCTTTGAAGATCTTTAAAAGAAAAATTTTAAAATAGAAGGACCTTGAAATCGAAATCTCAGAAATGTGGCACATGAGGATATTTACAATTCTAGTTGTAATTAGAGCTCTTGGATTAATTGGAAAAGGTTCATTGAAGGAATCCCTGGTAGTTCCTGCCTAAAAAGAACTACAAAAAATTGTACTCACAGGTACAGCCCACAACTTACGAATGGCTTTATCTATGTAAAATATCAAAACAGCTCAGTGAAAAATGTCATGATGCCATTTCTGATCTTAGGTCTCTGGTAGGGACCCGGAAAGAAATGAGTACACAGCAGAAATCAAAGAAAATAATAATAATAATAATAATAATAATAATAATAATAATAGGGAATATGCAAGAACATCAACTAGAGACAGTGGTAGAAAATGACAATGATAAGATATTCTGGGATTTCTCAATCCAGGAAGATCATGTCATTTGTGTAGGAAGACCTGACCTTATCGTTATAGATATGGAGAATAGCAAGTGTCAAATTATTGATTTTGTTGTTCTATACGATACAAGAGCGGACTCCAAAGAAACTGAAAAATTAATAATAACAGGATCTGGACTAGAAGCCGTTACTGTTGGAGTGATTCCTGCAGAAATGCGTGCGCTTGTAACACAATCTAGAAAAATGAAAGAGCGCTTCGGGAAAATTAGAACTGAGACTAAGATTGTAGACCTTCAGAAAACCGCCATCATTTACTCGACGAGAATTCTTCGAAAACTTTTTGAGCTGTGAGGAAAAGAAAAAATAGTTTTCATTGACTACGTTAATGTTTGGCATCAAAATAATAATAATAATAAAAATAATGACATTGTTATTAAAGACCACAAAAAGTGCCTCCTTATTGATATGGCAGTCCCTGTAGACTGCAATGTATCTTTGAAGATATTCAAAAAGCTGTCAAAATACAAGGACCTTGAAATAGAAATCTCGAAAATGTGGCATATGGGAACATCAGCAATCCCTGTTGTAGTTGGAGCCCTAGGACTGATTGGAAAAGATTCCAGTAGCTTAAAGGAAGGGATTTCTGGAAGTCCATGGCTCAAAAAGATACAAAAAATGGTTCTGACAAGTACAGCCCACGCTTTACCAAGGGCTTTATCTATGTAAATTTATTTATTTATTTTTTTGTCAGTGGAAAGTGTCATGATGCCATTTCTAACCTTAGGTCTCTGGTTGGGACCCGGAAAGAAATGTGTAAACGCCAGAAATCAAAGAAAACAATAATAATAATAATAATAATAATAATAATAATAATAATAAAAGAAGGTTGTAAATATAAACGAGATTTACATTTTATAGATTCTGTAG
>OZ010589.1:22973553-22981053 GCA_963932145.1 Acanthosepion lycidas | reverse complement strand
GATATGCCTTAGAAGAAGAGAAAAAGAACAGTGAGGTAGAATGACTAGAGGAAAAGAAAACGGACAAGGCGTGTGAAAATTTAGAAGAAAAAGAAAATAAGGGGTGTGAAGGTTTAGAAGAAAAAGAAAACAAGAAGTGTGAAGGTTTAGAAGAAAAAGAAAACAAGGAGTGTGAAGGTTTAGAAGAAAAAGAAAACAAGAAGTGTGAAGGTTTAGAAGAAATAGAAAACAAAGAGTGTGAAGGTTTAGAAGAAAAAGAAAACAAGGAGTGTGAAGGTTTAGAAGAAAAAGAAAACAAGGAATGTGAAAGTTTAGAAGAAAAAGAAAACAAGGAGTGTGAAGGTTTAGAAGAAAAAGAAAACAAGAAGTGTGAAGGTTTAGAAGAAATAGAAAACAAAGAGTGTGAAGGTTTAGAAGAAAAAGAAAACAAGGAGTGTGAAGGTTTAGAAGAAAAAGAAAACAAGGAATGTGAAAGTTTAGAAGAAAAAGAAAACAAGGAGTGTGAAGGTTTAGAAGAAAAAGAAAACAAGGAGTGTGACGGTTTAGAAGAAAAAGAAAACGAACAAGGTGTGTGATGGTTTAGAAGAAAAGTAAATTAACAAGGAATGTGAAGGTTTAGAAGAAAAAGAAAACACGAATGTGAAGGTTTAGAAGAAAAAGAAAACACGAATGTGAAGGTTTAGAAGAAAAAGAAAACACGAATGTGAAGGTTTAGCAGAAAAAGAAAACACGAATGTGAAGGTTTAGAAGAAAAAGAAAACACGAATGTGAAGGTTTAGAAGAAAAAGAAAACACGAATGTGAAGGTTTAGAAGAAAAAGAAAACAAGCAGTGTGAAGGTTTAGAAGAAAAGAAAACAAGGAGTGTGAAGGTTTAGAAGAAAAAGAAAACAAGGAATGTGAATGTTTAGAAGGAAAAGAAAACAGGGAATGTGAAAGTTTAGGAGAAAAAGAAAACAAGGGGTGTAAAGGTTTAGAAGAAAAAGAAAACAAGGAGTGTGAAGGTTTAGAAGAAAAAGAAAACAAGGAATGTGAAGGTTTAGAAGAAAAAGAAAACAAGGAGTGTGAAGGTTTAGAAGAAGAAAAAAACAAGGGGTGTGGGAAGGTTTAGAAGAAAAAGAAAACGAACAAGGTGTGTGATGGTTTAGAAGAAAAGTAAATGAACAAGGAATGTGAATGTTTAGAAGAAAAAGAAAACAAGGTATGTGAATGTTTAGAAGAAAAAGAAAACAAGGAGTGTGAACGTTTAAAAGAAAAAGAAATCAAGGAATGTGAAGGTTTAGAAGAAAAGGAAAACAAGGAGTGTGAAGGTTGACTAGAAAAGAATGATATTTCTGCTTTGTCGGTTGATTACATTTTCCCTCAAATCAAAGGATTTTGTTGTCGTATAACTATGCTTATGTGGAAGTGGCATTTTCGATTTACTAACGGAATGGAAAGACGGTTGAAGAATAACCCGAGGCGAGCGATCAACTGATTCAACGAAGCGTCTTCCTCGGTGTGTGGGTGGAGTAGATGTAAGGCTGATTCTCCTTTCAACCTACCATCGTCTTATTGCCGGGAACAACTCACTACTGGTCTCAAGCTAATTTCAATACACACAGTCCGTTTAGGTCATACTACTTCAAAGCAGTCAATATTAACTTTTCCTTTTGTGATTTCAACACTATTTGGTTTCTCGTTTTATCAAAACATATTACCTCTTATCGTCATTTAACGTTTACACACTCACAAGCCACTTAATTAAGTTCGTGTGAATAAAAGTACTTTTACGACATAGCAGCCTATTTAATGGATATAGACATATAAGCATGGTAATAGCGAATTGCTGAATTTCATTTCATGCATTACGATAGGAAAGAAAGGTATTTTATTTGACTTTGAATGTGTCATAGTTGTTGGTGCCAGACAGGTATTAGGTTGGTGCAAAAATAATGTCGGTTTTTGACGTATTTTTTAACGTCAAAAACCGACATTATTACGTCATTATTTTTGCACCAACCTAATAAATGTTTCTCAAGAGTTTGAATCTTGTTTACAGTATTCTTTGAGGCACAGTAGAATAATGGACAGAGCCTCGGATGGACGAAACGAAAAGCCAAGTTCAAGCTCCCGTCGATTTTGTTATATTCACTTACGTACTATTACGTTTAGGAAAGGCATGAATCCACCTCTTTTATTCCTGGGTATGGATGAATTATTAGGACTTCATCATTATTATCGCCCCAAAAATTCTTGCACTCTAAAAAGATTTTATGACATTAAATACCCTGAAATAGGTTGATAAACTATAAAAAAACATTTCTTCATCTCAAAATTCACTGATCTTAAAAACGAGATTACCCAACTGGGTTGTATCAAAAGGATGTAGCTTTTTTTTTTCAATAGGAGGCATTTGAACACGTGATTTCGTTTCACACGTGACGGAAATTTATGACATATATACATATTCTGAATGTTACATTTCAGTATGCCTTTCTACGTATGCGGCTTCCTCACCAGCTATGCGTAAATAGCAGAATATTTTATTTGACTTTGAATGTGTCATAGTTGTTGGTGCCAGACAGGTATTAGGTTGGTGCAAAAATAATGTCGGTTTTTGACGTACTTTTTAACCTCAAAAACCGACATCATTTTTGCACCAACCTAATATTATGGGTATTTCCTCAATTGTTGGTCTCATTGTATCAAAGGTTATGGATGCCGATGGTAGGGAAATGGTATAGTAATATATTCTTGGTACACACTGGGATTCTTGGTAGCAATAAAAGATCTTTTAAATATCAAAGCTTACCTAGCTATTGTGGCTTCTAGCAGGGCAACGCACCTCATCACGGTGTGTCATCTGAAATCAACAAGTCATTATTTACAATATATGCATTATTTACGCTCAAACTATTGATGTAATTTTTGTTGTAGTTACTCTTAGTCGGCCTAGCGTAGAAATAAACCCAATATGGGAGCCGTTAATAAGTTAAAACAAGGAAACATGACAGCAAGTCTTCAGAAGCAACAAGAAAAGACAAGATGAATGCAGTAAAGCGTGAAAAGCAGTGGATTAAGTCGTTGGTACGCTATTTTTGAGTCTAATCCCTAGAGCGAATAGCACAGATTAGACAGTCTAAGACACCGTTTCCCAACCTTTTCTCAACCAGCGCCCCCTTTTTGTTAACGCCCCCCCCTGTCAAATTAAATTTCGAATGTTATACTGAATTCATCTTTCATACCAAGATAACACTTAGGTATTAGTGCAAAAATAATGTTAATAATGTTTTCATCTCTCTTTATAAATGCCAATGATTAAAATCCTAGAAAAATCTTTTACTTGATAGCTTATCTCAATGTTTTCAATACGATGGTTAACTTTGGTGCTTACTGGCTAAGATTCTTACTCTAGGTTCATTTGATAGCTTATCTCAATGTTTTCAATGCGATGATTGACTTTGGTGCTTACTGGCTAACTCTAGGTTCAATGCTTCTTGGAAGTAATCGTAAATGACCTTGTTTTGTAATGTGCAGGCGGTTTCTTTGTTTAGAAAGAAGCTCTGTAACTGCGTTGAAACCACACTCAGCCATATAGAAAGTTCAAAAAGCAATGAAGAAACGTTTGCTATCTTTCCACAATACTTTCAGAAACTTCCTTATATAACCTATATTGAATACTTTTTGAAAATCTGGTAAAAATGGATACATGCCAACCCCTACCTATGTTCACCGCCCCCAGCCACAAATTAAATTTTTAAAAATCCCAGTTTCCCCATTCAACATAACAGAGCCCACAAGGGGGCGCTATCGCCCACTTTGGGAAACACTGGTCTAAGACAATGTAGATTAAATAAAGTGTTCAGTTTAATATTTCCTGAAGCACGCAAGGCGATAACTGGTCAGTATTAAATAAGGAACAAGGCAATGTATCCCTAGATATGTACAGCGGAAAGAGAACAATCTAGATTAATTAGTGTCCAGTTTAGAATTTCCTGAAGCACGCAAGGTACAACAGGTTGAAACGTTGTGATAATAACAACAAAGATGAGGACAATTGTCCGAAAATAAATAGCATGAATAACGATAACTCCTCATGCAAGAAATTCTGACTATCTAATTTTATGTGCCGTGTCCCTTCACGGCGTGAACGATCACGGCTGTCCACAGACAAACAAGTCCATCATTGATACCAGAATTAATTACATGAAATTAATTTCACACAGAGTATCATAGAGATGCATGCGCTAAATGGCTTACTATCTATTTTACTCGCTTCACAATTTCAAATGTTTATCTATAGACTCAAGTATAAACCCGACTAATGCTTAAATATAGTCTCAAGTATAAACCCGACCAATGTTCGCCTCTAAACTAAAACAAATAACGTAAATAAGTTTATAATCTCGACCAGTGTTTACTGGCAGACTCAAGAATAAACCTAGTCAATACCTGTCTAAACATTCAATTATACACTCGACCGATATTTGCTTAGAGGCTCAAATTTAAACCCAGCAATGCTTGCGTATAAATCTAAGTATATACACGACCAGTACTTGCTTATAGACTTAACAATAAACCCGATCAATTCTTACCTAGTTTTTACCAGGCCAATGCTTGGCTATAGACTCAAGTATAAATTTGACCAATGCTTACCTATAGACTCGAGTATAAACGCGGTTTGCCTATAGACACAAGTATAAGCTCGATCAATTCTTGCCTAGATACCCAAGTATAAAGTCGTCTAATGCTTACCTTTAGACTCAATTATAAACGCGGTCAAAATCGGCATACAGACTCAAGTATAAGCTCGACTAATTCTTGCCTAGATACCTAAGTATAATGTCCTTTAATGCTTACCTATAGACTCAAGTATAAACGCAGTCAAAGTGTGTCTATAGACTCAAGTATGAGCTCTATCAATTCTTGCCTAGATAACCAAGTATAAAGTCGTCTAATGCTTACCTTTAGACTCAAGTATAAACGCAATCAAAGTCTGTCTATAGACTCAAGTATAAACTCTATCAATTCTTGCCTAGATACCTAAGTATAATATCGTATAATGCTTACCTATATTTTCAAGATTACGCACAACCAATGTTTTGCTGTACACTCAAGTATAAACAAGTCTAATGCTTACATATAGTCTCAAGTTTACACCTAACTGTATGCTCACGTCTAAGTTTTTCCTATGGCACCCAAGCATAAAATTTTGTTTACCTAGAGACTAAAGTGTAATAAAAAAAAATCTTGATATTAAATATCCAGCAAGTGTTGATATGTCGTAAAATTCACTAATCCCAAACCAGAGGAGAATTTAATCGACATTTCGTAAATATAATATTCACTTGATTTTGTCGGACGGATGCTAAAAATCGCAAACGTGTACTTCTAGCGCGAATGCCGACATTACTTTTTTTTCTGTCTGCCTCACTCGCGAATCGATGCCAACAATTCTTTGCCTGTTGTTATTCTCACATTTTGTTAATATCTGAAGGGACATCCGTGTCACGTTGGGCTATACTCTGTTTCTCAGCAGGTGTCTGTCTGTTGGCCGGAAGCCAGGCATTTTTAGGGGAGAAAACCAAATAGCATCCATTTTTGCAAGAGATTTCTTTCGCGTTTTTGCCTTTCTCTGCTGGCTCGGTAGGATGCGAACTGAAGCCAACGGTAACGCACTTATCACATTCACTTACGTTTACTTAATGTGTCTTCTGCCAGAACGAAGACATCGACAGTGTTTGTGGCTCTACGACTATGCTTTTTTTTTGTTAAAATTCAATCAAGAATCCGTCTAATGATATTTTTTGACGTCATGCATCTTCTCTGTGTAAACATTCATGACTTTCCAAAGAGTTCATTATTATCTGCGAATTGTCATGTATTCTTGTGATGTAGAACGGAGTGGTTTCCCGTTGTCTTTGTATAAACTAAAACAAATAACATAAATAAGTTTATAAAGTCGATCAAGTATAGATCGTATTTATAGGGGAGAAAAACAAATCCATTTTTGCAAGAGATTTCTTTCGCGTTTTTACCTTTCTTTGCTGGCTCGGTAGGATGCGAACTGGAGCCAACGGTAATGCACTGATCTCATTAAATTTATACTTGGGTATCTAGGCAAGAATTGATCGAGCTTATACTTGTGTCTATAGGCATACCACGTTTATACTTGAGTCTATAGGCAAGAATTAGATGACATTATACTTAGTTATCTAGGCAAGAATTGGTCAGCTTATACTTAAGTCTATATGCCAACTTGGCTAAAAACAAAATCCGTTATACGAATAAGTGAATGAATGTTGCATGAAAAAGAAAATAGTCTGTAAAAGTTTGGAATTGTGAGGGTGATGCACGCGTGTGAAGTTAAGTCACTAAGGACAAATATATCCCCATGCCTGGGAACATGGTCCTGGTTGGGGTGTCCGTCAGCTTATACTTGTGTCTAGGCAGACCGCGTTTAAACATGAGTCTATAGGTAAACATTAGACGACATTATACTTAGGTTACCTATAGCCCTAACCCAACCAATGTTTGTATATAGACCCAAGTATAAACTCGACCGAAGCTTGCCTATAGTCTAAAGTTTACACCCATTGAATATTTACCAATGTTGGGATTGTCAAATTTTGCGTGTACTGCCCCTAGTTCGGCTAAAACCAGAGGCAACAATATTTTGCATATGTAAATGAAGATGAAATGAAATGGAAGACAATTCTAAAAAGGTGATATCATTTTTTGTTTTATATAACCGAGTAAAAAGAAAGAAAATAGTATGCAAATCTAATTTTCGGTTAGGGTCTTACTAAAACAGTTAATGTATACAAATGTTTATATATATATCATTATCTTCTAAAGATTTTCATGGCCGAGGGTGATCGTGATGACAAGCTTTCACTGTCTCTAAAATGCTTCTATGACAGGCGTCTCAAATGGGCACTAACAAATAAGTTCAGAATAGGAAAACTGAGACTGGAATCAGCTGCGTCGTACAGATGGAGCTCGACAGCCCAGAAAGACAGCCCATCTATGGGAAATAAAACATTAGGAAATAGGCTATGGAAGTAAATCCAGACAGAAAACCCGAAGCGGATCCCTGAAGGCAGTTGGTTGTCAACACTGACAACTTTCAGGCAACTCTTGCAGCCAAATAAAATGCCCTGTATTCCTTTTGTTCCGCCGAGGCGGGGGGGGTGTATGTGGACTGGCCAGTGCACGTACTCCATATACGATCACCAGTCTAGGAGAAGGAAAACTCTGAATTCAAACCGCCTGCTGCTTTGTAGGTCTTGCCTCTTTAACTTCTGAGAGGAGGAACGGGATAACCTCAACATCCCCGAAGCGAAGGAACCGGCTATCCATTGTACTATTCTGCCTAGAATGTCACCATGACCGACAATAGGGTTACAACTTGGCGAAAAATAAGATGCGTTAAACGAATAAGTGACTGAATGTTGCATGAAAAAGAAAGAAGAGTGTAAAAGTTTGGAATTGTGTCGGTGATGTACGCTCATTAAGGC
>OZ010589.1:22964031-22973353 GCA_963932145.1 Acanthosepion lycidas | reverse complement strand
CCGAAACGTTTTGATTGTAACAACAAACATGGGAACATTAGCCTAACTGGAAATAAAGTAAATACAGTGAAACGTCGCTTAACGAATTTAATTCGTTCCTGAAGGCCGTTCGTAACCCGAAATGTTCGTAAACTGAAACTATGTTTCCAATAGGAATCAATGTAGAGAAAAAAAGTCACACAATACAATAAAATTGGAAAAATAGACAAAACACAACACGGTGGTCGACTCAGAGATTATTCCGTTTGGGTTAACTCGGTTCGGCAATGTTGTTCGAGAACCGAAATTTTGTTCGATATCCGAGGCATTTTCATCTCGAATTTTCTGTTCAAAAACCGACTTGTTCGACATGTGAGACGTTCGAGAACAGAAATTTTGTTCGATATCCGAGGCATTTTCATCTCGAATTTTCTGTTCAAAAACCGACTTGTTCGACATGTAAGACGTTCGAGAACCGAAATTTTGTTCGACAAACGAGGCATTTTCATCTCGAATTTTCTGTTCAAAAACCGACTTGTTCGACATGTAAGACGTTCGAGAACCGAAATTTTGTTCGATAAACGAGACATTTTCATCTCGAATTTTCTGTTCAAAAACCGACTTGTTCGACATGTAAGACGTTCGAGAACCGAAATTTTGTTCGATAAACGAGACATTTTCATCTCGAATTTTCTGTTTAAAAACCGACTTGTTCGACATGTGAGACGTTCGATAACCGAAATTTTGTTCGATAAACGAGGCATTTTCATCTCGAATTTTCTGTTCAAAAACCGACTTGTTCGACATGTGAGACGTTCGAGAACAGAAATTTTGTTCGATAGCCGAGGCATTTTCATCTCGAATTTTCTGTTCAAAAACCGACTTGTTCGACATGTGAGACATTCGAGAACCGAAATTTTGTTCGATAAACGAGGCATTTTCATCTCGAATTTTCTGTTCAAAAACCGACATGTGAGACGTTTCGAGAACCGAGGTTGCACTGGACTGATAAATGAAGTCGTGGATTTCTGAGTGGATCTGTTGAAACTTTCAAAACAAATCGAAGCAGTTTTTTCGGCTTCTCCCTGGATTTTTTTCTTTGGCTACCTCCTCGTACTTAAAGAAGACATTTTTTTTTTTTTTTTTTGGTTTTTATCTAGCGTGCATAAAACATGAAAGTCTCGCTAGAAAGTCGTTCACGAAAAGGGAAACATGGAAAGCGATTGCCTTACAGAAGACGAGTGAGATTTTCAATGTCCATTGAACGCGGTGAAACGGTGAATTCAAAAGAAATACTTTTAATTACACCTTATTCAAAACCTTTGAAATAGATCTGAGGCTTGGAATCTTTAATGTTGACTGAGTGGCATGTGGATATTTCAACGTAACTACAGCAAAAGTATCCTTATTGTGCGTGATAATGTGATTCTCAAGGGGACATCAGCAGTTTTGTTCTCCGTAAAGGCAGAGGAGACGTAAAAAGGTTGCTTCTGTGGGCCTCATCCTCAGTTATAAACAGTAATGTGCTTATAAGTGTTGCTTCATAGCGTATGACTATAGACAAAAAGTAACTATTATGATTATCACGTGTTCCGTAACCCATTAGGTTCAAAGAGGCACCACATGTTCTGAATCCATAGCAGCGGTGGTGTGTCTTGGGCAAAATAACCTCAATGCTGATTTTGAATTTAGAGTTTTCCTTCTTCTAGACGAGTTACATCCCAAGGTTATAGGACTTAGTCTATTCTGCTATTTACGCATAGCTGGTGAGGAAGCCGCATACGTAGAAAGGCATACTGAAATGTAACATTCAGAATATGTATATATGTCATAAATTTCCGTCACGTGTGAAACGAAATCACGTGTTCAAATGCCTCCTATTGAAAAAAAAAAGCTACATCCTTTTGATACAACCCAGTTGGGTAATCTCGTTTTTAAGATCAGTGAATTTTGAGATGAAGAAATGTTTTTTTATAGTTTATCAACCTATTTCAGGGTATTTAATGTCATAAAATCTTTTTAGAGTGCAAGAATTTTTGGGGCGATAATAATGATGAAGTCCTAATAATTCATCCATACCCAGGAATAAAAGAGGTGGATTCATGCCTTTCCTAAACGTAATAGTACGTAAGTGAATATAACAAAATCGACGGGAGCTTGAACTTGGCTTTTCGTTTCGTCCATCCGAGGCTCTGTCCATTATTCTACTGTGCCTCAAAGAATACTGTAAACAAGATTCTTGAGAAACATTTATTAGGTTGGTGCAAAAATAATGACATTTATTAGGTTGGTGCAAAAATAATGACGTAATAATGTCGGTTTTTGACGTTAAAAAATACGTCAAAAACGACATTATTACGTCATTATTTTTTCTGTTTTTTTTTTTCTGTTCGATAAGCAATCTTGTTCAGTCACGTGGGCAGTCATCTAATGATTTTTTTTCGGTTGAAACGTTACAATACAAGACAGGGAATAGAGTTGAAGTATAAATTTTCTTCAATTCAGGTAGAAACATTTGTTTCGTCTAATAATAGAGACTTCATAAGAAAACTCGACTCAATTCGTAGATGCTTATCTAAAATATATATCTATGGGTCTGTTAGACACAATGATAAACCCTATGATTGCTCGCATTTGAAATCAATTATAAACCCAAACAAAGTTTACATAAAACAGGGGTCACCAAACTACGGCACGCAGGCCGGATCCAGCCCCCGATGTCAGTTCATCCGGTCCGCCATTTCACTGTGCCACAAATGAGATAAACTATAATTATTATATTTATTTATTTGGAATTATCAATAGATTGTAGTTAAACTTACTATGTAGAAAAACTTTAAATAAATTTAAGTAAAATGCCAAAATTTGTCCAATCTGATTTTTGCATCTGACAGTAATATAAGTTTTAGGAAAATCAGTGAAATAAAAAAATTCAGCAACTTTTGATATCCGAGCACTTTTTGTATAATTACCTTCAATGAAGTTTCTAAGAAAAGCGATTACGAACCTGCTGCAGTAATTATGTTTTAACTTGCATTTTTGTGTTTCAATGTTTATAAAACCGACTATTTTATACTTTTTGTCTCAAGTATAAAGCGACTACGGTTTATCTATAAACTTAAGAGTTAAAAAAAGTTGAATGATTTCGTATAGATAAAAGTATAACCTAAACTAATTTTTACATATAGACTCAAGTATACAAGCAACCAATTTTTATCTATAGACTCAAGTATAAAACCTACCAGTGTTTACCTATAGACCCCAGTATAAATCTGCCCACTGCTTGCCTATAAACTCAAGTATAAAGCTGATCAATATTTATGTTATATACAGTACCTATGAACACTGATGGGTATGTCCCAATCCTCATAAATATGTTGAACCCTATTGTAAGTGGGGGTAATATGCTGTCTAAGTAGTCCACCACAAGCAGTGGTTTACCTACTTCACGCCGCTGGCGAGTATTGTATTTGTTGATGTTATAAAGATTACTATTTCCAATCTTCGTTTTGGTTATTCATCATTCAGTAACTCGTTCTGGGTTACAACAGTCTACATACAATCAGAAATATCAACATGAAAAATCCTTGCCTATAAACGCTAGTATACATCCAAGCAATGTTTATCTATAGAATAAATGTTTCCCTGTGAAATTAAGTATAAACCCGACAAATGTTTACCTATAGACTCAAATGTAAAACTGACAAATAATTAGCTATCCACTCAAATATAGACCGGAGTAATGTTTACCTATAGCCTTGAGTATAAAACTGACAACTGTTTACCGATAGACTCAAGAATAAACTCGAGCAATGTTTGCCTATAGACTCAAGAACATATACGAACAATATTTTGCCTATAGACTAAAGTATAAATCCGAATGCTGTTTACTTATAGACTCTAGTATAAAACCGACACATTTTTCCCGCGAAACTCATGTTTCATTTATTTATAGAATCAAATATTAAACCGACGAATCCCAAACTATAGGCACCAAAGTTTAAACCCAACTAATGTTTACCTATATATTCACGTGTAAATACAACCATGTATTTACAAACACACACACACACACACACACACACACATATATATATATATATATATATATATATATATATATATATATATATATATATGAAATCATGCATCGGATTGCAAAGCTACCAGTGCTTTCGGCATTTTGCCATTTCTTGTGGAATGAGCGGGGTATTAGACTGGATACGAAAATTCCGGTTTACAGAGCTGTTGCCATCCTTTTGTATAGCTCAGAGTCGGGAACTCCATACAGGTACCATATACGCCAGCTGGATGTTTTCCATAAAAGCTGTCAGCGTGCAAGATAGAACTTCTAACGTAGACCTGTTTAACAAGTGTAACATTGGAGGAATCGAGACTTTTCTCATACAGTCTCAGTTACGGTGGACTGGTCATGTCTTGAGAATGTCTGATGACAGGATACCCAAGATCCTAATGTACAGCCAGTTAGATCAGGGCTACAGGAATGTAGGTCGCCCATGGCTAAGATACAAAGACAAGCTGAAAAGCAACTTGTCAGCAGTCAATATACCATTGGGCGCTTAGCCTTGGAGTAGGTAGAATGGTGATCAACCTGTTTTAGTGGACTAAGCAGTTTTCAATCTGCTTGTCTAAATCATCTTCAAGAAGTGAGAGAAAGAATTAAAAGCTCAGCCAATCTAAAAGTGATCTCATCTCACAATCCTCATTTTTCCTCCATGTGTGGCCTTCTTTGTCTTAAATGCCACTTATCGCACAAAATTTCATAACTGAATCAACTAAGCTATCAGATCCTCATACGTCGAAACCGACGGGAGAGTCCATTATATATATGAGGTAATTTTGGTCTTTGTTCTGTAATTTATAGGCTCTGTTATAATAAATACATTGAGCTCTTTTTGTAGACAGTTTTAATATTTGATATATTACTAGGATTCACTTGTATTATATACCAACGGATTTACATATATATATATATATATATATATATATATATATATATATATATATATATATATATTGTATAGGTAATAAATCCGTTAGTGCATAATCCAAGTAAATCTTAGTAATATAAAATATTAAAACTGATCCACAAAAAGAGCTCAACGTATCTATAACAGAGCATATAAATTACACAAGAAAATCACAAAATTACTTAATATATATATATATATATATATATATATATATATATATATATATATATATATATATAAAGTATACTTATTGATAATTATCATGATAAATTAGCCATTTTTCAACAGAAAATGCTAAAAATCGATTTTGCGTGCATGAAAGAATAAAATATTTCTTTATTGTCGATTTTTTTTTCCTTAGTTCTGAATCAGGAATTATTTCAAACGCATAACGAAAAACAATAAAGCAGCCGAATAATAATCAATAATTAGCAGATTTACTAATTAAGGATCATTTGAATTAAATCAATTAGAATAATTGCAATTAATTTAAATCCACAGCCGTAATTCCAAGAATTTCAATTGAAATCAATGTCACAAAATCCAAAACATATTTGCATTTTTTTCTTCTTAAATTAAGAATTATTCCTTTTTTTTTTCAATTAAAATTCTAAAGACATGTACTCTCTTTATGAAAGGAATTTAAAAGTGTTCTTTTTTTCTCTTTCCTAAGAGTTCTTTTGATTTTATTAGGTCAGATCAGAATTAACACGTCATCAGATGACTTGTACTAATCTTCTTTTATGTGTTGTGTAACTCAGAACGTAGGTAATCGTGGCTCTCCACAATTTCCATTCAGTAATATTTGACCCATTACTATCTCTTCTAGCCACTGTTCTACCATCCAGAAATGTTAGTCTCTTTAGAAATGTTAGTCAAATGTTTCCCCTCTGCCTATCTCATTTCAGTATGTCCTCTGTGTCAAATTCTCTAAGCCCTAATTCTCTAAAAAACCTAATTGGGAAAATTGCAAATTATTTGGAAGCTAGCTGAACTCCAAGAGAGACATTGAAACTGAAAGACTTGCACTTCTAACTATTTGCTAACTATTCTGATATACAAAAACATATTCAAATCAAACATTATCTAATTAGATATCAAGTGCGTTTCTGTATAGCATAGAACTCACAAGTATTTATGTGTATAGATGAGAAAAATGTTGATGCTTTCCAAAGAAAATTTCTTAGAATTGTCCTCGATATCTGGTGGCCTTGCAAGACTTCGAACGAAGATGGATACACGAAAAACGTATAAATATTTCGACATTACAAATCCAGCATCTTTTCTTTAACTTAAGAATTTAGTCTCAAACCATGCCAAAAAATAAGGGTCGTCCTCAAATTTAATGATTAAGGCCAATTAGTTCTGACTATGTAGGTATATATATTTTGCCTGAGATTACAAATCCAGAATTGTTGCTTCAACTGGAGAATTTAGCCTCTGACTGGTGCAGTTGGCATCATATAAGAGATTGCGCATGCAATAATTTCTTTTGTGTAACTTACAAACAAACTGACTGTCAACGGCTTGCTAGTACGCCTTTCACATCCCTGTCCGACCAAGAAAGGGTTTTGTGCTTTCATGTTACTTCGTTTAGCCGACGGCCCTTGAGACATGATTGGATTGAATAATAAAGGCCATGGTTCAGAAATGCTTCGTAACTCAAACTAATATAATTAATCCCGGCCAGAAATGCTTTGGTGCGACAACCTTCAAAGGCAACAATCGATTATCTTCCCCTTTAGAAAAACTACGATTTATCCGAGAAGAGATGTACAATGCGTATCGTTATGCAGCAATACGTGACATCTAATGTGCACTGGAGCGAGAGTGAACCACAAAAGGTGAGGTTAACCGGTTTAGGTCGCTTATGCGTAGTCCGGGGTTACGCTCAGATTATTCTGGGTCAACACAAGTGAAAGAAGATGACTCTAGAAGAGGACTTGACCGATAAACAGTGAATTGGGAGGATAAATGAATGTGAAAGAATTTTCCTTTTTCCGGAATTAAGATAAAACTTCATAATACGTATCAGCAGACTACGGTCCCAGGCTTCAAGAAAACTTGAAGCGTGAAAATCGCTACGGTTCGTAGTTGAAAAGAAAAGATATACGACAGGAAATAAAAAATTATAAATCAAAGGTTAATCTAGATAGACAAGTGGATATAAAGAGAATTACAAACGAAAAATATTTAAAGGTGAATACTGATTTTCCAAGCGCAGCTCAGATGTGGCACAAGGTCGAAAATATGGGGCACCCAGTGAGGATCGAACTCACTACTCAGTCGTAATTGATCTAGCAATACAAGCTTTCTAACCTTTACACCACGTCGAGGTGCCATTATAGTGATTTTCTAAGCGCGGTTCAGATGTGGCACAAGGTCGAAAGTGCGAGACACGCAGTGAGGATTGAACTCTCTATTAAGTCGTAATAGATTTAAAGCGACAAGCTTGCTAGCTATTATACCACGTCGATTTGCCCAATTTAAAGGTGAATAGATGAAAAGAAAGTGAACAGAAATGAAGAGAAAAGTAAAAACAGAAATGAAACGTTGTCAAAAAATACCAGAAAAAACTAAGCAGTAAAAGAAAACTTCAAACAAATTATATATATATATATATATATATATATATTAGGTTGGTGCAAAAATAATGACGTAATAATGTCGTTTTTTGACGTTAGAAAATACGTCAAAAAAGGACATTTTTACGTCATTATTTTTGCACCAACCTAATATATATATATATATATATATATATATATATATATATATATATATATATATATATATAGGGTGTCGATAATGTCTTTTTACAATTTAAAAAATATTACAAATGAACAGACAAATATACGAAATTTGTTACAAAATGAGGAGTAGATATATGATGTTTTTTAACAGCAGCGAATGCTGGACGATTTCCTTAATGATGAAGAAGAGACTTGAGGCGACAGAGATGTGGTTCTACAGAAGGATGCTAAGGATTTCGGGGACACAAAAAGAAAAAGGATACATCTCTATTAGTTGTACGAAACTTAACAAGATGGTACTCGATTTCTTGACATGTTCGCTGTAAGCATAGCCTCATTGTTCGATACACGATATCTTTAACACAACCCGATAGAAAGTTGTCCAGGGGAGTGATATCTTGTAAACGAAGTGGCCAGGGAATAGGGCCATCCTTTCCAATCCACCGGTCGGGAAATGTTACGGTTCATTTGACAGTAGCTCTTCTATCAACAGGATACCTGAAATACGTAAATACAATGTTATTAAAATCTTTTATAATTATTGAATACATAAAACACATCAGATTAAGATATCTTATCAATTGCCTTTATAATATATTGTTTTAATTGTAAAGGAACTTTATAGACACCCTGTCGGTGGAGTAATGGATAACGGCTCGGGTTGAGGAATCGGAGAACGGAGTTCGAATTCCAGTCGAATCCATTACATTCACTTATGTGCTGATATCCTTGGGAAAGGTATGAATCCTCTTCTTGTCCCCCTCAGCTATGGGTAAATAGCAGGACAGACTGGGTTCTAGAGCCCCTCAGCTATGAGTAAATAGAGACTCGGATCGCAACTTGTCTGCCGCAAAAAGAAATGGCAACGTACTCCGGGAAAAAATCTGCCTCGTCAGTCATGTATCGAAAGATAGATCAGCGCCTAAGCGTGTATCACGCATGGCACATGACTGACTGATGTTCACTTACGCACTAATACCCTTGGGAAAGGTATAAATCCTCTTCTTCTTCCTCCAACTATGGGTAAATAGCAGGACAGACAGGGTTCTATAGCCTTGGATAGCAACTGCTCTATCCCAGAACGAAATAGTGAACTACTGCTCGGAAAAACCTGCCTCGTCAGTCATGTATAGAAAGATAGATGGGCGCCTAAGTGTGCATCACGTATGGCATGACTGACTGTGTATTCCTAAAAGTTGCTTTGCCGTATATTTAGTAGGACAACAGCTTAGTTGATTAAAGAAATGCTTCGTGAAATTGGTAACATGTTAATTACTTGTTTTAATCCTTGGACTGGACAGTGTGTACTTGGTGGGGTAAGAAAAATATATATTATTGGAAATACCGAAATAAAACGCTTAAAAGAGTTTATTTACAAGCGAACTATTTCCCTCGCCTACTAGATTGATAACTAAGTCTCATCGTTGAACTAGCTAAATGAAACCGCCATTTCTACTCTAACGGTTTTTTTCTCACCTCTAGAACTCCCTTCCAATGCTCTGCTTCCCTGATAACTACAATCTTCAAATATTTAAAGTCAATCGCCATCTTCTCTCTTCTTGAACCCTGTTCTTTTTTGTCCTTTCCTGAATCCTCCAC